>SRMA01026841.1:301587-466791 GCA_007224835.1 Danionella cerebrum | reverse complement strand
GCTTTATGGTCTATTAATTTTATGTAGATTTAATTTAACATTGAAATGGTAGGTAAAAATGTTTTTGTAAAACCTATTCTTTCAAATTATCACTGTATCATGATACATGTCATATTGGGCAAATGATATTGAGGTATGCACCGTATTGTGTCTACTGTTACACCGATAATAAATATGTAGTTTGGATGTACTGTGACCTTCATATTCTCAGTATCATGTGAACAATCTGCATAAGAATTAGGAGACAAGGTTCTTTTTGGCAACTACTCCTTACTAAATAGAATTCTGAAACTCTAAGAATTTGAATTGAAGAAAAGCCACTTTGAGATACAAATGTCCAGTTGTGTAAACAAATCATTTTTTTAATTGCCCACTTGCCCACTTTTTAATGAAATGTCAGCACACTTTTCTGAATATGAGTTTTTGTTAGCTTTTTGTTCAGAGAAACAGATTAAGGTATGTGTTTATACATATGTTCTGAAAAATATATTTTTAAATCTATACAAAAAAATCGTAATATGTTCCTAAAAATCTTAAAATAGAATTTTAACCTTATATTAAAGGGTGCATATTTGTAGCTCTCATGGGACAAATTTGCTAGTTTATTTATTGAATTTGTAGTTAGTGAAGCACTTGAGCAGTTGCAGTCACGAGAGTGTCCTGAAATAGTGTGCACAGTGAGAACTGCACCTCACAGCATATGGAAACAACAAACAATCCCTGGAGATTAGACTGACTAGCTGCATCATGTGACCCTCTGGCCTTGATCCGCTCCTCCAAAGCAACCTCTGAAAAACATACCCTGAAGTGACCGTAGAGAGTAACCTCGGGTGACTCCTGCTCTGACACTGCCATATCCATTGCTGAACCTTAAACAACAGTCGACTGAAACATTCCACAGTTTAAAGCCTGACTCAGGAAAAACAACAATCCACTGTTTACTCTATTCTGATGAAATGTTGAATATTTATTCTACTTTTCCAGTATTTTTAATGGATATTTTTAATGGATACAAGTATTGAAAATCCTCAAATTGCTTTTAAAACACCATAAATGAATACAATGTCTGAATGAGTGCTTTTTGATTTTCCTAAGATGTACAGTTGTGCTCTAAGTTTACACACCCTGGCAAATTTTCTGAAAACTCTTATTTTCAGACAATATGAATGATAACACAATTAACACAAAAGCATTTTTCCATCCACTCTTAGTGGTTGGGTGAGGCCTTTTAATGCAAGACAACTTCCAAATGAACCTGATCAAAAGTTTTCACACCCTGGGGATGTTGGCCTGATAACATGCACACAAATTGCCAAAAATGTGTGAGCTCCAAAAGCACAGGAAACTTGGTTAAGATCTGTCATATTTTCTGAAAAAGGCAAACATTTTGCCAGGGTATGTAAACCTATGAGCACAACTGTACTTGTGTAGCCCTGTTGAGGAGTTGTTAGCACTGTTTCGTCTCAGCTCGTTTAAGAGAATATATATATTTTTGTAAATTATCTTTATGACTGTTGGTAGTTGATATGAGACAGATGTGTCATTTTCAGAATCAGAATCGTTTTTATTGTCGTGGTCAGTGAAACAAGTTTCAAGGACTAGGAATTTTTTTGGGTGATGGTGAAAAACAAAGAACACGTACTAAATAATAAATAATAAAAATAAATTTACCATGTGTCAATACAAGTGAAATGTTCACTATAAAAAGGATCACACTTCTGACCAGATTCTATCAGACATCGTAATGTTAAGGTCCATAACCAGAATCTCATTCTCTTTTGCGTTTACAGTGGAGCGATGCATGTGCAACATGCAGGCTGGCTCTCAAATGATCAAACTGAGGGGGAAATCCAAATCTCTGGTGCGTCTCTTCTACCTGGATGAACACAAGTCCTGCATCCGCTGGAGGCCTTCTAGAAAACATGAGAAAGCCAAGAGTGAGTGAGAACCAAAACTGAGCTTGGGCTACTGAGATTCGTGCAGGGAATTAGATAAATTCAAACAAAAAAAGTGTCATTACATTTGATATTTTCAAACGTAGTTTAATATTAATCTACCTCCTGTACAAGGTGAGACTTTTGCAGCTATAAAAGGTTAGCATGCATTACAGGTAGAATATTGTTGTAGCAATAATTTACTTTTTGAATGTACCACTTCCTACTACTGAGTCTTGTTATAGAACCATGTACGTTTATATTTATGCATTTTAAGCGCTTGTATTCAAAGCAACGTACAGTTTAGTAGATTAATTATAAGGTCAGATTAATTATAAGACATAGAAGAGGTTCAAGCTGATATAGTGTTTTTTTTACAAATTAGTTAAGTAAGCGCGTTCGAAAGAACCACTAGCCTATCTTATCCCATAAGTAAAAACTATGAACCAAACTTTTATACCAGTTTTTTTAAAGAGCTCCTTTTATCATTTTGAAAGGTTCATCAACTGGTTCGTCGACTCATTTGAGCAAAACCCTCCTTTATATGAAGCATTCTGCAGTGATTAGTATTGAGACCGTTACAAACATGCTGCAAAGAGAACTGTTAGCAACTGTTATCATCATACTTACTGGTTGTGATTGGGAGGAAAATGTCTAAATAAACTGGGAACTAATCCATCCTATAATAACAGCTGTTTAGCAAATCTGGAATTGTAAGCATGTATATTATCATATTTGTTTCCTTGGTGTTGGCACGGTGGTGCAGTGGGTAGCACTGTGCCCTTGCAGTTAGAAGGTTTTTGGTTTGCATGTTCTCCCTGTGCTTGCGCGGGTTTCCCCCGGTTTCCCCCACAATTCCAAATACATGCGGTTAGGTTAATTGAATAATCTAAATTCCCTTTGGTGTGAATGTGTGAATGAATGCCCTGCGATGGACTGGCGACTGTACGCATGGCTGAAGGGAGGGGCGGTGTATGTTTGTACATCACAACGTATTGTCAAACAACTGTGTTTAGTCCTTTTAAATCATAATGGTAACTATAACTTTCCAAATGACCCAGACACACCTAAGTTCTTAATACTTTTTATTACCCCTTTAACATCAATGAAAGCCTGAAGTCTCTTGGTGTTGTCGTCGATGAGGTTCTGTGACTTCTTTGTTTGTGAAGCAGCCCATTCTTCTTGACAAAAAGAAAAAGTAATGCCACAGATTTTCTTCAAGTGTGTCCTTATTGTGCTCCTTGATAGCACCACACCACGTTTTTTCAGAGAGCCTGTATTTCAGCAGAAGTTATTTGTGCATTTTTTTGTCGTTTTGCATCTGTCACAATTTTTTCTGGCAGTTGTCGCAAAATCTCCACACTTTCCACTTCTTAACCAAGGCTCCTGATTGGCATTCCCAGTTCCTTGGATATCGTTTTATATCCCTTTACCTGTTGTGTACAGTTCAACTTTTCCAGTAGATTCTCTGACAGCTCTTTTTGCTTTCCCCCTTGCTCCAAATTCAGACATTTCAGCGCATCACTGGATGAAAGAGGCAAGGGTCTATCAGGACTCAGAAACTCAGAAAACTTGTATACACAAACACTGATTACAAGCAAGCAGATTGCAGTGGAGGATGATTACCTTTTCCAGCCACTCAAACCTATTTTTTTTCTGTTTTTGTGCATGTTTTCAGGCAAAAATCACTATGTAAACTTTTGATCAAGATTTTGAAAGTCTTTTGTTATTGATTTTTTAAAGAGTAAAGCTGTTTGAAACCAAATGGTTTCACTAAACCACTAACCATAATTGGAAAAATGGCCAAGAAATCAGAAAATGTAAAATTATGAACTGTAAATGATGCTCTCTGTACTATTGACGTATTTAAATATTTGTACATTCCTTGGGGAGTATATCGATTGGTTTATGCAATAGGACACATTCGCCGACTGCCTTTACACCAATATCTTCTCTAAAGTTTTGTTGTTGTTTTCTCTAGTCACCATAGACTCCATTCATGAGGTCTGTGAGGGGATGAGAACAGAGGTTTTCAGGCGGTTTGCGAACAATAGCTTTGATCCAAACTGCTGCTTCAGTATCTACCACGGAGACCATGTGGAGTCACTGGACTTGGTTTCCACAAACGGAGAAGAGGCACGGACCTGGATCACTGGCCTTAAATACCTGCTGGCAGGCATCAGTGATGAGGACAGTCTGGCAAAAAGGCAACGGACACGAGATCAATATCCTTTTAATCACGTTCTCTACTGGGGAAGAGCTGTGTTTGCTAATACTATGTATTCTGGAGATGTCCTTACATCTTTTTGAAAATGGTTGCGACAGACCTTCTCAGAGGCGGATAAAAACGGAGATGGAAATCTAAGCATCGGAGAGGTTCTGCAGCTGCTTCACAAGCTCAATGTGAATCTTCCCAAGCAGAAAGTCAGAGAAATGTTCCAGGTACATCCTATGCCTCTTGAAGATTTCTTTTTCAATAAACAAATTGCATGTGTATAGTTCAAAACACATCAGATATTGCTTTGGAACTTGCTTTTGGATAATTGGTATTTATTGCTTTATCATAAACAATCTGTTTTTAGATTTAAAAGGATTACATGTAATTTGATTCAAAAGTTGTGTTTTGATCAGCTGTTCTGATCAGCAAGATCTGTGGTGAAACTCTTTCTTTGGTTTAATAAATTTCCTAAAATATAATACTCTGTTCTAAATTAATTAATTCCGATTTAGCTGCTTCCTTATCACCATGGCCATGTGACACGTTATGCAATGTTCTTGACGTCCTGCGGATGTGGCCTTTCATTCATTCATTTTCCAACCCGCTTATTCTCTTTTGGGGTCACTGGGGTCTGCCGGTGTCTATCTCCTGCGCACATTGGGCAAGAGGCAGGGGTAAACCCTGGAAAGGTCGTCAGTCCATCACAGGCAGATGTGACCTACAGTGGCAAATCTTGTAGTACACCGGTAGATGAGACTGGGAAACAAAGCCCTTTGTAGCACATTAACAAATGAAAATGTCAGTTCGGAGTCTGGCCCTTTAAATTGCCCCGAGCTACTGCTGAGCCCGCAGTTTCCCATTCTCGGGATATTGTAAATTACAAATGTTTTTCTTCATTTAAACCCAACTGCCTTGCATAATACCTTGGTTCAGCGGACCTGATAGATTGTACAAATCAGCCACTAATTATGACTAGGTTTGGGGTTATGCTATTTGACATATCTATCAAGCCATTTTAGATCATGTTCTGATAATTACTGGGTGGTTCTGAACACATAATAACAGGAAACATTTTATCTCAAATCTCTGTTAAGTTGATTTAGCAAGATTTTCTTATGTGCTGTTACATTTGATTAAAACACTTCCAGAATGCCATTTTTCGTGACGCCGTTGAGTGCAGGAGACATATTTATAGAGGAACACATACCATGACTCTACTTTCACTAAAAATACAAAAAAAAATGTTGAGGAATTTTATCACATGCTCAATGGAGGTCTGGAACATCTGTGTCTTTCGTGTAGCTCAGTCAGTAGAGCATTCCCTTTGCAACACAAAGATTGATTGAAATTTAAGTCACTTCGGATAAACCTGTCAAATGTGTAAATGTACAATGTAATGTTTAAATTGAACCTGTTCAATAAACAATGAAGAAGGGTCTTAAATTTGAGAGTGACTTCGTTGAAAAAGTCCACATAAAATTGAAAAAGTGACAACCCTGCAGTCCAACATAAACCCCAGAGTAGAATGTGAGCCAACAGTAGTAAAACCAAAACATTGCAGCATTTATTGGATATTTTTAACCAAGTCAATTTAAACCCATTTCAGTTGTGACATAATTATGAATGACATGACATTAGCTCAACCAACTGACCAGAGTTGACTCAACACGGTCAACATGTTGCGACAAAAATCATTTACGCTGCCAACGATAATATCAGAGAAGTAATTCTCACTTGCTCCGATGGGCTGTGAGAGGCGGTGTACTGGAGATAGGCACCGGCAGACACCCCCATGACCCCAAAAAAGGGAATAAGAGGGTTAGAAAATGAATGAATGAATGAATAAATGAATTCTCACTTGTTTATGGTAACAAAATTAGTTGTATAAAATCAGCTGTGTGTGAGAGGGGTGTTTGTGAGAAAGTCTGACTGTCATGGTGGTGCCCGTGTCACACTCGCCTCATATTAGACCAATGGAATTAGGTGATGTCACATCTTCAATATTTTTTACAGTCTATTTTTCAGCTCTTTTTCTGACAGTTTTTGAAAAATGACCCACCTAGCCTTCAAAAGTATCACAAATATTCACAAGAAGTGGAAAATGATTACTTCAGTCGAGTGTATTGAACAGTGGCTCTCATTTTCCATGTCACAACTGAATAATGGGACCAACTAAACGTAATATGGGCTACAAGTAGGTGGAGTAGGCATCACTCACAAATTCTATCAATCTGTTCCTGATTCCTGAAATATTTCAATAGCCATATTTCAATACAAAGATGCAAATGAAATAAAGAACTGTTTAAAGTAAGAATAAAGCACTGTTTCCATCCAACGAGTCGAAGAGTACAAAATCGTCACTTTCTGATAAACTGGTGATAAATATGAAAAGCTTTTTGAGTTTTGCTTGAGTTTTCTTTGTTGTGTCTTAAAACACATAGACTAAACACAATTTGCAAAGTCATGTGATGTTGCTTTTGGAGGCGGGAGACTGCTCTTTGGGAACATTACTGGTCAAGACAGTTCTGGGAGGTGATGATACTGAACCACTTTGATGACAGACTTTTGGTTGGGAAATTTGAGAATGACCAAAACAACCGTTCAGATGCAATATGGAATTATTCAGAAAAATGCGTTTCATCGTTGTTTATTGCGATATTCCAAAATGCACATAAAAATGGGTGGTGGAAATACAGCTAGTGTTGACATGTACTTGGTGTACTGTAAAGGTGCCTGTCTAACTTGCTAAGTTCTCATTAATGAAACAAAGAACACATGGATCAAAACCCTTCACTGCTTACTTCTAATTTCAGATTTTAATGTGGAATTCATTCACAGGAAGCAGACACAGATGAAAACCAAGGCTCATTAACGTTTGAGGAATTCTGTACATTTTACAAGCTGATCTCCACAAGGCGAGATCTTTACCTACTAATGATCTCCTACAGCAACCATAAAGAGCACATGGACCTTAACGACCTCCACCGATTCCTGGAAAATGAGCAGAAGGCTGGTGTCATTTACATTGTCACGTTTGAATTTTTGACAGACTGAATAATGAGGTGTTCTGGTGTTCTTGTTATTTTTCTAGATGGTGAATGTGACAAAAGAGTACTGTAAGATGATCATTAATCAGTTTGAGCCGTGTTCTCAAAACCAAATCCGAACGGTGCTGGGCATCGATGGTAAAAGAATTTTCCTGTGTTTGTTCATTTCCAGTTATTCCGAGACTTCATTTTACTTTCTTGTTAGGTTTTACCAACTACATGCGTAGTCCGGCAGGAGACATCTTCAACCCAGAGCACTACCAAGTGAATCAGGACATGACGCAGCCGCTAACAAACTACTTCATCTCTTCCTCTCACAACACGTACCTGACTGGAGATCAGCTGCTGTCTCAGTCTCGGGTTGATATGTATGCATATGTGCTTCAGGCGGGTTGTCGCTGTGTGGAAGGTAGAAATGGCTTAAAACTGCAGAAATCAATGTGGCCATCAGAATAGCAGTCATTGCTCCGGTCTGCTGATAAACCGTCTGTCTTTGTGTCTCTAGTGGACTGCTGGGATGGTCCTGATGGTGAACCTATTGTGCATCATGGATACACACTTACCTCAAAAATCCTCTTTAAAGATGTTGTGGAGACAATCAACAAATATGCCTTCGCCAAAAATCAGTACGTTATTTGAATAAACTTTATAACAACTGGAACTAGTGCAAAAGACATTGAAAATAACTCAAAAACAGGCTACGTGTTCTGCGTATTAATTTAATCAGATTTAAACTATGCATACAATTATATGTTTAAGATGTTCTTTAAACAGCAGTAGAGGTTCACTGGAGGGATTGGGAGTTACTTGGAAGGTAAACCCGGAATGTTTTTTTTTTTTTTATTCCCCTATCACTTTTTGGGGGGACTCTAAGCAAGGAGTCCCAAGCATCCCATTCCCTGACCCCTCCTCTTGTCAAAGCCAGTGTGACATGTAGCTCACCTCACGTGGTGCATCAAATCAAGGGGCAACCTCCTGCTTTCCCTCTCAGTGCGTAATAGTAAGTGACTGAACTGCAGTTCCTCCACAGGCCACTCGAGGCTGGCTCCAGGAGTGAGCCGGTTCTAATTCACTCCAATGGTGAATTAATTGGCCACATTTGGAGCTGACGGACTCCAACCCTGGCTCCATTAGTTTTGTTGATTTAGATCTCTAGATTTTACCTCCTTTAAAATTTAAAGGGAGGTGTTTGTTTAAAAATTATTAAGCTTTAAAGTTGTGCATAATTTAAGGGCATGTTTTCTTGAGGGGCAAATGATTGACAGTTCTTTCACCCTGTCTTGTCATGCGTCGTCCTTTGGTGTTGTTCATTCCAGCTCATTTCATCTGATTAACTTGGCTACTTGGGTTTTTTTTTTTTTAATTATTTTACTGTCGGTTGTTTCTTTTTTGTGTGTATGGTTTCTATGTCCACGAACCGCCTCTGTGGCTTTTGCCCATTTCTGATTACTGGGAAGTGACACATTTTCACAAAGGCTGGCAATGTCCACTCTGAGCTGTCCTGCGATGTGTCGTAGTGGGTAACACGCAGGAAACCTACAGAGTTGCGTAGGGCCGATGAGGGTTTGAGAAAAAAAACAAAAACATTTGATTTTGACAGGAACGCAATGAGTGACGTCACTGACACTTTTCCATGTTATATACAGTCAGTGCATAAAATTACAAATATACAACTATCAAATATTTCTAAATAATAATATACACGCAGATATACACATACCACAATAATAATTTATTATCAATACATAACTATTGAAATTTCTTTATTATTAATTTTCTTGTGAGTAAATGATGCCCCCTACTGGGAATTGATGCCCTACGCAGACCGGTAACTCGGATGTAGGGAATGACGCCATGTTTTTCATGCATGTTTTTAACAGCGAAAGACTGGATCTATATAAACTGAAATGGACTTGTTGCATTAATTGGTTAAAAATACACTTGAGTCAAACAAGTGTTCAAAAACAAAAGTTGAGTCAAGCAACATCTATCGAGAGATATCTGGCTCCCAGGTGTCTTTAAAACAGAACTCTAGCTGAGATTACAGAGAAACACTTAAACATACTGAACAATAACAACAAGAGAACAAAAACGCCAGTAAAGATAGAGGAATGAAGCAATGTGGTGAACATTTAGGAGAACGGGGATCAGTTGGAGGGAAAATTAGAAGCAGGTGTAAGAAGTATAATATTATTTTATACATCCATATCATGAACACACATGATTTTATTTGCAGACCATTTCTGTGTTTCTTTGTGTTCTAGGGATTCAGAATGGTGTGAGAAAACTGCCTTGATTTGTTGTGTTATGTTTAGCTGTGGTGTTGGCTTTTCTATAAGGGTTTGGATCCCTATAGTCTTCTAAAGGCAGTGCTATTGAAAATCTGCAGTATTGTCATTTTAAATCCTTAAATCAAAGCTACAATATTCATCTTATAACAAAAATGATCATTTTTCCACTGTCAGATATCCAGTGATCCTTTCTATAGAGAATCACTGCACTGTGCCTCAGCAGAAGAAAATGGCTCAATATCTCATGGAAGTGCTACAGGACAAACTGGATCTGTCCAATATCAACGTGAACGAGTCCAGACGTCTGCCATCTCCAGAGGACTTGAAAGGGAAAATTCTGGTCAAGGTCGGTGCTTGTAAAGACGTCATGGAAAACATGAGCATTTTTATTTTACTGCTGATTTTGAGAGGTTTTGTTCAATCAGGGGAAAAAGCTGCCAGCAAACATCGATGCTGATGCAGAGGAAGGAGATGTTTCAGATGAAGACAGCGGAGAGGAAGAGGAGGACGAGGAGGAGCAAGCTAATGGAGATGTGTGTTGCTTTAGATTTGCACTGTTTTGCTACCATTATGATTATGACATTTACTTGGAAAAAAACGCGTGGTGCTCTGGGTTACAGACCACAGAAGGAACAGGAGATACGGCTGATGAATCCAAGAGACGCTTGCGGAGGTCTTTCATGGGCAGCTTCAGACGCAAGGTCTCTGAACTCTGTATATTAACAATAAATGAGGAAACAGAAACATAAAAATATAAAGTAGCTTGTTGTGATCTGTGTTTCAGAAGAAAAAACATGTGAAGTTAAAAAAGAAACCCGTCCTGAGTGACTCGGATACGGAGCAGGAACCCGTTAACGATAAACAAGTCATTAACTACGGCAAGTGAGTGTTTCAGGAAATAATGTATAATGTGCAGTTAGGTCCTCTACACTTGAAATGCTCTAATTGGCCAAAATGAAATATTTAATGGCAGATTTAAACTAAATTGATATTGTGGCTTCAGAGTGATTCACAGGTTACCTAGTACCTTATGGACTTAAAATGGATTTCAACGTATTGTTAGTGTAGGTGAAATGTAGACTGCTGTATACTTCTACAGTGAATTAGAATCAAGTCGGGACGTGACTGGGTAAAACTACCCAGCAAAAATTTCAACGTCTTTTAGACGTGATTTCCAGATGTGCAGTCCTGGTGCAGAATAAGAATCCAGATGAAGTCTTCTCTGGCCATCCTTTAAACGTCTTTATTTTAGCGTTTCTCGATGCGCTTGTTTGTTATGCTTTATAAATGAAACTGTATCTGGGCGTGTATGTAGATTTTGCCACCGACTTTATGATTGGATGTCATCTGCAGATTTCCATTGTTTCCCATGTGTGGGAAAGTTCTCGCACCATCACTTATCTGATTGAGTTTCAAATAGAAACTCGAAGCATCACATAAGTTCAACATCACACAAAGTGAAGCCTCATATTTCACATAATGAAATAATATACCGCCACTCTATAATAATATAGATGATGGGAATTAATGACTTTTATTCATCGTACTCAATGCAAACCCGGACATCTGTATGTACAGATGCATAATACTGCATTTTCAATACGTTTTTGCGTGATTCACCTCATTAAACGTTTCATTGCATTATTGAATGAAAGGACCATTAGCGCTGAAATGCATGAGCATGTTTCGGGTTTCATCCGCCCAAGTTGATTTTTAAAAAGTGCAAAGAAATGGGCGTGTAGAATAGGTTGAGGTCTGGGTGTGGCTTGGCTTTCGATAACAAATATCAAAGATACCGGTAAGTGCCTAATAACAGCCAATAAACCGCACACATACCTTCACTGAAGTGGGATTGCTAAGGTCCACCGTTCTCCAGTTCTAGTAGCTTAAGGAAAATGCTTGGTGTCGGTTGTTGGTGGCTAACACACCGCTAGCAGCACCTTAGCACCGGACCGGACCTGTTTAGAGTTAGGCGTCGTTAATAATTAATACACCGGCTCTTCTCATAGGATAATTGAGGTCAGGCTCATGAATAATTAAAATACAGATGTGCCATAGACGTCTTAAATGACAAAGACGCATCACTTCCTGAGAAATTTCTTTTCTGAAATTGTGAACAAAAGATAAGAAACAGTTGTACCCACAGACAATAACTTTGTCCTAAATAATGTTCAGTCTCTGCAAATATTATATTCTTTACATCCTGTGTATCGTGGCATTTTAGGAAATGTATACACACTTCAGATTCTCGCAGGATGTTTAAGGGCATTTAGAAAAATTGGTTGTTTGGAAGTACACCATTTCAAACAGACCCTTTGTGTTGCATATTTCTCCATGTTTACAGAGTGAAATCTGTTACTATTGTTGAGTCTTTGTGGCAATGTTTGCAGGCGAAGAAAAACTATGAGACTTTCTCGTGCTCTCTCTGATCTGGTGAAATATACAAAATCAGTGCGCGTACACGATATAGAAACTCAAGGTAAGATTTAACTCTTGAGTAAAAACCTGTAAACACCTCAATGTTTTTGTTTTAGTAATGAATGTTTGTGTCACAGCATACATATCCAGTTGGCAGGTGTCCTCCTTAAACGAAAGCATAACTAACCAGATTCTGCAACTGAAGCCTGGGCAATTAGTTCGCTTCAACCAAAGGCAACTCTTACGTGTTTATCCCTCCAACTACCGTGTGGATTCCAGCAACTTCAACCCTCAGCCTTTCTGGAATGCAGGGTGTCATTTAGGTTGGAACAATTTAACATGAATTCAGTAATTAAGAAACAGCAAAGATGACATTAAATCAATGCTTACAGCTCCGTGGCTCCTTTTATATTCCATTTGCATTTGTGTCAAATATTGCTTTTATCCTGCAGTGGCTCTCAACTATCAAACCGAAGGACGTATGCTGCAGCTCAACAGGGCTAAATTTGCTGCAAATGGAAACTGTGGTTACGTACTAAAGCCAAAATGCATGTGTAAAGGTAAGATGGTGTCTCTGGAAAGCAGACTAGAAAGAAATGCTTGTTTGATGGTGTATTTTTCTTTCAAATACACATGATTATTGTCCTCAGGTGCCTTTAATCCTGTGCTGGAAGACCCATTGCCAGGACACAGGAAATCTCAGCTAGTGCTCAAGATTATTAGTGGCCAGCAGCTACCAAAGCCAAAAGACTCCATGTTAGGAGACAGAGGAGAGGCGAGTATACTAATATAGTATCAAATAGCATCTAAGAGTACATAACTAGCTGTTTACGTTTGCATGCATCACTGTCCAGATTATAGATCCCTTTGTGGAGGTGGAGATTGTTGGGTTGGCCATCGACTGCAATAAGCAGCAGACAAGAGTTGTGGATGACAACGGTAAGTGCAAAGCTCAATGGTGTTAACTTACTTGAAATGTTTTCTTTGGGAGGGTCATTGGGTGGGCACACTATTCCTGATAAATGCAGAAAAATAAACAATTCACTATATAAATGATAACAGGATGCTGATACTAATACTGATGTCCTAAAAATGTACATTTTCTTCGAATTAAGTGATAAAAAAGCTCACAAACCAGACTTCACTAATGTGGTGGCTGAAGACACACCAAGACCCACTGTCGCAGGTCGAAGTTCCTTTTCATAAAGAGCGGAATCCGGAAATTGCACAGCATAAACGGGAACTTCCACTTTTGGATCACCGCATACAATCCCAGTCATGTTATTCTTTTTTTTTCATAGTGTGAACTATGAGTTAATTCCAGTTTAGGGATTTCTTGCGTTTAAAACCAATAGATGTCAGCTGGTTGGAGGACAGACCGAAGACTACACTCTGCAGCTGTCAGCCTTTCAGCCACACCCAAACATGGATTAATCAAATGCCTCATAAATTCATGCTTTGTTTTATAAATGATGCAGAGAGGGAGTAACAGTGTTGTGTGCCTTTGTGTGCATCTGAAACAAAAACAGTCTGTTTGGGTTCAAACACTATTGCTGTAAAAATTACATAAATTACTTATGAAGCCTTGATAACTCATGTGGTTTGTTTTGCTGTTTGTTTCAGGTTTAGAGGTCTAATTCTCACCAATTGCCTCTTTTTAAAGTAACAATCTGTTAAAATGGAGATGAGCAACAGATGTGTTCTTGCAAACACTGGCTTGCTCCTTGTTACCCATTCTTTTTCAGAATAGGCTCTGCTTGTTTAATTAGTCATCTATGTTCTATTGTCACCAGTTCCCTGGCATGTTTAGTCTGTTGTGTACATGTACTCATCACTTTCTTGTTGGTCAGTGTTTATGAGTTACATTGTGTGTATTCTACAAATACATATGTTAGTATTGCAAACAGATGCCTGCCTCAGCTCCAGGGCTTCACTAATGCATTATGTTACAATGTTTAGCTTTTTTCCAGTTAAATTGGTACATATTTTTATTTATTCAATGTATCTATTGAACTGTGTATTGATTACTTTTTAGTATTAATCAAATTTTGTGTCTTGAGCTAAAAAAAATTGTATATTTTGGGTTTTTGATGCTGCTTTTTCTTCTAATGTAAATGTCATAGTAACTTATGTAAACTTTAATTAATATTTAAAATGAAAAAAATACCCTTCCTCCATATTGCAATTTTGTTAATATTTGAAACTTTGGTGGCCCCTACAATGGACTGGTGACCTGGTCTAATGGGAGCCACAATCTGGTACCAACATACTCCTTAATATTAGGATTCATAAGTAGAAAAGTATTTGTCTATTTCATTAAGTAATATCTGACAGCATGTGCACAAATATTCTCAAACACAATTTACAACATTATTCAATCTAATCTGGTAGTGGTTGTACTGGTTCAACTGTCTGTGTTTGATTTCACAACAGGTTTTAACCCCATGTGGGAGGAGACTCTAGTGTTTACACTGCACATGCCACACATTGCCTTAGTGCGGTTTATGGTTTGGGACCATGATCCGATTGGACGAGACTTCATTGGACAGAGAACCATAGCTTTTAAAAGCATGCTGCCAGGTAAACTGTTAGACAGTAAGCAACATTATATAATGAAATTAACAGTTTTTTTTACATATCATGCTTCGTATCATGTCCACAGGTTACAGGCACGTCTATTTAGAAGGTGTGGAGGAAGCATCAATATTCGTTCATGTTGCTGTTAATGACATCACAGGAAAGGTAGCACACGTTTTATTATGGCACTTGTTTTTTTATAATCACATTTGTAAAACCTGAAAGATTTTTATTAGTCAGTGACAAAGTGACCCGAGTTACAGATACACATTACACACAACCTTAGCTATCAATGTGAACATGCCAGGTCCCATATTTGTACCATGAAGACCAGCCTCCTGTGGGTCAGTTTTACATCTACCGATTAGTAGAGATTAGTCCTACATTACACAAGTTTGATGAGGCCCCTTGGACCAGAATATAATCATATCTTCATATCATTGAGCCTAGGCTCTATGGCACAAGGTCTCCATGGGACAAGATGTGAAGGTCGAAACTGAGAGCCTTTCAGATATGATAAAGTAAAATGCACACTTATGAGCAGAAGTACACATTTGAATGAAATAAAGAAATCTTACAGCATAAAGATACATTTTGCCAACCGCATCAGTCAAACTAATTCAAAGCTACATCCAACTACACGGAAACTGAAATCAGCTTTCAAAGATGAACATAAACAAGATGCTCTGTTCCAGGTACAGCTTCAAAACATCTGTTGCCTTTTCTGCAAAAAATAGTGGGCAAAAAAAGAGAACACTAAAAAAGGACACTGGTTTTGTTCAAAAATTGGTCAGAAAAAAAAGCAGATAAACATCCTGAGAGTGTGGATGAATGGGGTCGTTTTAAGAAGCACATAAAGCATCTCTGGCCCTGTGGTATAGCGGATGCGCACGCCAGACATATATGTGCGTGGCTTCCCAGAATCCTGAACCTGTCGTCATTTCCCAACCTTCCATCTCTCTCTACCCACATCTCTTCCTTTACGGACAGTTCAGAAATCCAGTTGGGAAAAGTTTTTCTCCATCGTGAGCAGCAAGAGATCGACGG
The DNA here is from genome assembly GCA_007224835.1 of Danionella cerebrum. NCBI lineage: Eukaryota > Metazoa > Chordata > Actinopteri > Cypriniformes > Danionidae > Danionella > Danionella cerebrum. The sequence continues at coordinate 451,259 of SRMA01026841.1, read as the reverse complement.
AATCCATCCAGCTCCTGAATTTCTTGTCTTCTTAAGATGTTCCTACTGTGGCTGTCTTTGGAGACTCAGGCTCATCAAAATTATGCCTTTGAAACACAAAAAAACGCAAGAACACTAAAGATGTTTACTGACTATTTTACTGACCAAGCACGGCCTATTTCACGTGGCCCTCATTTTAAGAATGACAGCGAAGCTCTGGTGGGAAGAAACTCAAAGTAGAGGTAAAAAAAACAATGGCATTGATAACAAACCTGGAACTACTAGCAATATATTTTCTTAATAAATTTATTTTGGAAATTTGGTTTAAAACAAATGTTGAACCTACATCACCAATATTACATTATTGGTCAGATAATGACAGACTAGGATGCATTCCTACAGTGTCAAAGGAACACAACAGTAAGATGTCTTAAATTTTTTTTATACTATTTCTTGGTTTCCTCCCACCGGAGCCATTCTTTTATTCTTAAAATGGCAGCTGCGTGAGCCGAAATTGAATAGAGGCGAAAAGGTTTAGTTTTTTTCTGATGGTAACTTTATTTTTTATTGATGCTGATCACATTTTGGAACAAGCTACAAATATAATCAGAAATTTATTTTCTAGGCCATTGCTTTGGATAAGAGGCAAGAGAAATAAGAAATAATCTGGAAATAATAAACTTGTGCCTGAATTTTTGTAAATTTACTGGTGGTCAATAAATACAGACATTTTAGCCATCCAAATTGATTTTGTTGATATATTCACAGATAAAATCAAGCAAGGCAGTGAAGCAGCTGATCCAGAAAAACCTCATGCAGACCTCTGAAGATGGCACGAGGAGGCCTTTTGGTGCAAACTTCATGCGGAAAAGTGGGAAGAACCAAGCGAAATGTGCAAAAGGCTCGGGAGAATGCTTTGCCAAAGAGGACTTTCTCAACAGACGTTACAGCGATGACCTAAGCTCCAAAGACAGCAGGAGCACATCACAGTCTACATCTTTACTCAGAGAAGCTCAGAGTGAACCCTTAAGAAGAGCCCACAGGGTCAGTTTCCAAGAGCCGGAAGGTTCTCATGAAGGACGACGACGGCTGTCTTCGATTCCCTGTGCTGCTGCAGCTGGACCAACAATGGACTACACAAATTTAGCATTTGATTCACAAAGCAGTTCAGAACTGGACATTCGGACTTCACATCTTGAGGTTACCAAGGAGACTAAACAAAACGAAACCCCCCTGATGTCTAAACAGGAGAGTGAGTGGAGGGATGCCTCCACATCTAAAGCTCAAACGTCTGCAGATATTGACCAAAAGCAGATCTCAGAACCAGAATCCGTTGTGTGTGAAATGATTCGGTTTGAACCCGGTAAAGATTCTGAACATTTGATTTTCCACCCAATACCCGATGGAGTACTCAATCCCTCTCGTGGCACTTTAAGCACCTTGGTGAACAAGAATAAATCCAGACCTTCATTAGATGATAGGCTTAACCCCCATTGCCAGCCAATGTCAATCCCAGCGACCCCTGTGTTAAGCAGACGCGTCAATGACAAATGCATACAATCTTCTAAAGAGTCACAATTGAAAGGACGCAGATCGCAAAGTGTGCCAAGGCGCCGCCCACCCTCTCCTCTGAACACACCTGGTCCTGTGAGGAAGGACTGCCTGAACCAGTTCCCGCTCCCACAGAACAGTAACGCAGCACAGAACAACCTTGTTCCATATAATCACAGCATCGCTGAGAGTGAAACCAGCAGCCTAAGTAGTTTAGACAGCCTTGACCTGAGCACTCTGCCATCTCGTTTCCCTAGCAACCAACAGCAGACAATGGGCACGCTACAGAGGGAATTGAATGCCCTGTTTGAGCAGAAAATACAAGAGATTCGCTGCCATTCACCACTGTTTTTCAGAGGTAAGGATGAGAAAGAGGTTTTGTATTAGTGAATAACATTTTTGCTTGGGATTTAATTTCAATTTGTTCATTTTTTAGATGCTTCAACATTATAAAAAACCTGAAGAATGAGTATGCACACCACAACTTGATGGATTTGGACAGGTGTTACAGGAAGAAATGTACATTTATTTAAGCAAATACCTTTTGTACAAAAATACCTTTTTTTAATTTCCTTGGATATGTTTACACTATAGTGAACTTAAAACTGAACAGTTTCTTCTTTTTGGTAAAATTACAGATGGGGCGTCCAAAATATTTAGAATGTCGGCAACATTTTTTATGTTTTTTACCCTTTTTTAGATACTGGGACCCATGTTTTGCAGGGTTACGCTCAGTGAAGTCATTTCTTCATTTCCTGCCATATAGAAAGTGGAAGCCAAAGTCTGTTCATCAGAAAATGTGAATATTACACAGATTTATAATTTCACATTTTATTTTTAAACATAAATCACAGGACTGAATGGTTTCACAGGCTGTTGTGGGTTTGAATCCCGAGCCCATCGATATTTGCCATCCTTCAGCCTCTGTCTAGCCGCTTCTCTTCTTGTCTTAGTGCTGTCCTGTCTGTTAGGAATAATGGCATAAAAAGCAAAAAAATCAATCTTAAAGAAAAATGACAGACTTCTGATATGTAGGTTCATTTCTTTTCTTTTTTTAACATTATCTTTTCAGCCACAAACTTTATTATTATTATTTTTCAGGAGAGGGAGAGAGGGGAGGGTTAGGAACGACCACAAAATTGGGAAATTAACGCTGCTCAATGGTGTATTTTTGTCCGTCTCACTAACCACCCAACAAAAGATCTGGTCAAAAACTTCAAGGGGGGACCCCAAAAAAACCTGGACTTCTGCAAGATGCAGTTAGTACCTTCACAAAACAGCTGTGCAGATGGGATCAGTTTGAGGGTTAATTTTTGAGTGTAGTGTTGCATTTCTCTTACTGTCATTTTTGTTACGTCTGCGAAGGTCGGAGGTAAAGGAACCCTGTCTGTCTCTTGTTCTTCACAGTACCCTGGTGAATTTATCACTGTAGGTGGTTTGACAATGGACTTCATAAAAACGGTGGACCAACCACAGCTTACATGACAGTCAAACAATTATCTGTCTGTATAGACTCAAACATTCTCCGCAATATAGAACCTTGTCTTCCAAATAAAATGCAATATTCAGGGATGTCATGGTTAGGTCATTGCTAGCTTGGTTACTATCTCGTTCAGGATGGACTCTGGTTTTGACGATGTTATTGTGTGAGTAATGCATTTGGAGCCCATGCCTTGAGCCCATGCCCAAGTACTGTAATGGTTTTCTCCTGAAAATTCTCTCAAAGTAGCCCTCCTCCCTTTGATGGTGCACCCTTCTTCCATTTAACTTTCTATGCACACCAATGGCAACTGGTGACGTTGCATTCAGTCACCATCGGTCAAGTCTTCATCATTGTGTAGCTAACTGTCTCAGACAGCAAGAGCGTTTAAAGGCTCAAGAAACTTTTGGAGGTAAAAGAATGACTTTTAAAGACACTCAATTTTGGTTTTCATGATCTGTAAACAACAATTATGCACATTTTGAGAATATATGGGTTTTATTTTCTGAAACTACACTAACAACTGAAACTTTTTCAAGACTTTTACATTTCTAGATGTGCCTACACATTCATTAAATGGGGCAATTGACCTAACTCTTAATGCATGTCACGTTATTATATGGAAATAAATCAGAGACTTGTAATTAACCTGCTGGTCTTGAACGGTGGCTCCTCCCTCCTGTAGTCTTTGCTATCTTCTAAATAGAGGCTACACTTTTGGGTGTTTGCATGTAGAAGTTTCTGTGAAATTTTATAAATGTTTTTTATTTGGGTTTAAGCAAAGAAAGGCCTAAACATGCTTGAAAGTCACAGAACGACACAACTTGTGAAAGTTGTTTACACCTGATTGCGGTTCAAAAAGTGGATGTGGCAGAATGGGTCTACAGTGCCACCCAATGTATTTCAGCTTAGCGCTCATGTCGTACTTTAAGAAACTCCGGGAGATTTTTTCTGTTAAACTAGGTTTGCATGGAATGTCAGAACGTACGACTGAACGTGTCTAAATAGCAACCTACAGTGTCAGTTATGCATCACCTAGTGGCAACATGGAATATCAGAATGTTTGAAGTACATTTGGAACAAGTTTGGAAATTTGAACCAAGACCTAAAGTCTTTTGGAGTGAGTTTCTAAAACCGACAGCAAATCAAAAAACAGGAAATCAATTATTCCACAAAAAATCTCACACTTCAATGAACTCCTCTTAGACTGAGCCCATTTAACCATAAAGAGGAAGATGGTATAACACTGCCAAACAATGTAGGATCAGTACCAAATTTATGTTAACAGTTTTTGCCTGAGCACATATACAGCGTACATTCTCGTTATAGTGCCAGAGGAAATAAAACATATAACATGTGTAAAATACTGCGATGGACTGGCGACCTGTCCGGGATGTACCCCTGCCTCTCGCCTCGACTTATTCACAGCACCACCTGGGGGTCATGACACTTTATGAATTATGACACATTTATTTTGCCTGTATTGATCAGTAATTTTGAAAATTCTTGCTTGAATACATAACATAAACTGGTATTGGTCATATTGCAACCTTAACTAGCCACCAATTTATTATTAACCTAGTCTTTTAAAATGTACTTCCTGAAAAATTCCATTGATAAACACAAGCACACTTTGGTGTTAGTGAATGTTTATTAATACATGGATACACATGGCGCCTGAAAAAAATACGTGCTCTCTCTTTTTTTCCAGTTTCGTGTTTACCCTCCATATTCGAATACAAAATAGCTGCAATAGGTTACTTTTCATTTCACAAAATAGCATTTTACTTTCTTAAACATTTTGACTGGTTAGCTGGACAAACATAACTCATATGCAAATGTTTTCTGATGTTAGACGCTAAATTAATTTGTAATTCAGCACTAAAAATGATGTTCTCAGAAAGCAACTATTATTTAAAATGGAAGTAAATGCTATTTATTCTTAAAGCTACCAACATTTTCACCGTTCAAGTAGTTGATGCAGTTGCATATTAAAATATGTCACAGTTAATTTATATCATTTTCTAACAGTACATTAATGACACCTAGCACCTCATAAATTACAGACGTCTGAACTTTGCTAAAGGAACATGTCTGCTGTTGAAAACTCTACGCCTTGCTCTTGTCTGCCGTTTCCTGCTCTGGCTTTGTGTTGGTCATTCTCAAACGCTGACTCAGCTCCTGAGTCAAAACTGTGCAGCAGGATTTCTGTGTGAAGAACAAGAACGGGTTTGTTTTACCGCAATCTGACAGATGAAGAGACTAAGAAAAAGAGCTTCCTGGTGTGGTGGCTCCTCTGCTATCACTTACCTTCTGCTCTCCAGCAGTACTCCGAGACTTTGAGGTGAGTTCCAGCAAGGATAGAACAACTCCAATGCCAAGTCCGATAGCCAGAACCAGGAAGATGCCCTTTATGCTGTGGGCCCTCAGAGATGAGGCCTTGGCATTTTCCGGTAAACAGCTGCTTGCCCACCATTTAGTGCGAAGGTATGCCAGCTCCCCTGCCTCACTCAGCTGCAGGATGGCAATACTCAGGTTTTTCAGCATGGAAGATCCTGTTACATGAAAATGATCACTTTTCCTACACAAGCATGACACATATTGCATATGCTTTCAGATGTTTCAGATATGTACAGTGCTTTGCAAAAGTATCACCCCCTAAAAAGGTATTTGCCTGTCATGTTACAGGACAGCCTTGAGTTTTGTGAATTTAAGTTTTAGGTGATGGATAAAAACAGAATTGTCCAAGTGAAATGAGAAATATATTGCATAAAACTATTTTTTATAAATGTAAAGCTGAAAATTGGCATATGCATATAAGTATTCACATTAGTTGTGAAGACCGTAAAAAAACTCTGGTGCAACCAAATATTACCTTCAGGAGTCTTAGTGAAATGTCCACCTGTGCGCAATCTAAGTGTAATTGTCATTATATATACAGCCCCAGAGGCCACAACACCTACACAAGGGGCATCACTAACCAACCACTGCCATGAAGACCAAAGATATCTCCAAACAAATGAGGGCCGAAGTGGTTTACAAGAATAAGCTGAGGTTAGGTTATTAAAAAAAAATGTTCAAATCTTTAATGATCACCAGGAGCACCATCAAATATATTTAACAAAATGGAAGAAACATGGCACAGCATCAAATCTGTCAAGAGACAGCCACGCATCAAAAGTCACGAAGCAGCTCAAGAGGGCATTAATCAGAGTGCCAACACAGAGACTAAAAACTAAATGCCATGTTTTCAGTTCGCCAAAGGCATTAGGGAAACTAAGATGTATGGAGGAAGTTTCTCTTGTCTGATGAGACTCTTCAGCCATCAAAGAAAAATGCTGTTCAAACCCATCACGTTGTCAAAAAACACCACCCCTACAGTGAAACATGGTGGTGGCAGTGTCATGCTGTGTGGATGTTTTTCAGCAGCCAGAACTGTGAAACTGTTCAAAGTTAAAGGAAAGATGGTTCTAAATATTTGAGCATAACATATACTACTCTGTGTGTGATCTGTGGCCAGGGCGGAGGTTCCACATCAAGCAGGACAATGACCCCAAACACACCACTAAAGCAACACAAGTGGTTTAAGGGGAAACATGTAAATGTAATGGCCTATTCAAAGCCCAGACCTCAATCCAGACTTAAAGATTGCTGTTCACAAGCTCAAACCATCCAACCTGCAACAACTGCAGCAGTTTTGCATAAACATAAAGATGCATCTGACTAAAGAGTATTGACTTTATGGGGGGTGAATATTAATGCACATTCTTCTCAGTAATTGAGTTCTTTTTGTTGTTTGCTTCACAATAAAAAATAGTGTTAATATTGTAAGTATATAATCTAAATTAAATGATGCACAACAATCCATGGGTTACGAGGCACCAAAGCCCGATAAATTCCACAGGGAGTGAATACTTTTGCAAAGCACTGTATACTTTGAGATACTATTATAGGCTCGAACAATTAAAATCTACAAAATCTTCCTGTCACTGGATCATGTGTTGGAAGCTGACATGTTTGACAAACAGTTTTTTTTTATTTTATATAAAAGACAAAACGACAAAACAAGGCAAATTTTCAGATTTAGCTCATCAGATTATTAGCCAAACTGCCCTCCAGGACCCACAGTCTCACTGTTCTTCAAACAGGCAACCCCCCACAACCCCACTGCAACACTTCTCCAAAGAGGTGTGGCCTAAGAGAAGCGTTCTTGTTCTATCTAAGAGTGTTCTTGTGAACCAGGGATCTGGATGTTGATGCCTTTATCTAGTTCCAAGTGTGAACAACATACATCAAAATAATATTTAGCCTCACCAAGAGGAGTCACGATGCTATAGCCTCTCATCCCGATGACCTCATGTGCACGGATCAGTTCACAGTGCCTTGCCACAGCCAAGTCCAAGGACACAGATTCCCCTATGAAGGCATAATTTCCCTCCTTCGCTCTCTGAACTCCCTCATCCATGGAGGACACAAAACTCTTCCTCCGCTCCATGTGCTCATAGATGCGACGATATGATGGGTTATTTGAGTTCTGTACAGAAAGTAAATATGACAAATATGCTCTTTGGAAATGAGAAAAATATGTGATCCAACCTTAAAAAAGGCGAGGGTGGAGGAACCAGAAAGTGTTCCATATTCCATTACATCCTGATTAGCCAAGTCCTCGAATCCTTTAATCATGAGGGGAGCTGAATCTGAGCCAGGAGCAGAGCTGAGGCTCGAGAAATAACAGGCCAAGAGCACAACGGAAAACAACCACCAGGTACAACTTATCACTCGTCCAGAGACTGCTTTGGGATGAGGGCCTGCACCTACAGAGAGTGAAACAAGTGGGGTGAGGATAAATGTTTTCTACGTCATCACTTCCTTTAAAGAGAACATCGGATAAAAGATCTTTGAACAGTTATCACAGTTACCACAAATCCTAAAAGCCTTCTGAAGCACACTGTTCTCACATTCAACATCACAAACCCTTCAGTCTGCTCTGTGATGGTGTTGCGTAAGCCCTGATTCACACGGCACACATAAGCAGAGCATGAGCAGCACATATTTCGTTCGGTGTGCAGGTTAAACTTTCAGAGCTCTCACCTTGTATAGCAGAGGAGCAGAGCACGAGCCGGTGTGCTACAATAGATACAATAGACCTGCAGGAATTAGATCTTCGAAGCTCATACGTAATATCTGCTGTGTTTTCAGTAGTCACATGGGTTTCAGAAATCATAGCTTTTCAAAAATCATGGCCTCAACTTTCTCTCCTAAATTTGTATGTACATTAACACTTAGAAGTCTATGCATGCACTGATGAGTGTACCAATCACAGCGGCTGTTTTGATTTAAGTAAGAATTACATGAGCAACCTATTGTTTAAATCATTTCAAATATAATGTGTAGGTAAAAAGATTATTAGCTGTGATATGTTTGGGTTTAAACAGACATTACAAGAGTTATGACAAATTAAAATGTGGTGAAAATGTGCAATCGTCTTTCAGTTTCAGTTTACTGACCCCAAATCAGTGCCATGTAGTGGTCAAAAGAACGGATAACCCTTGGACGTACAATACTTGTGATATGGCTTGTGTTTTTCAAAATTCATGCACAAAACAAAGCTCAATAGAACAAAAAGAACAAAAAAACTGAATTGCATTTTTTGTACATTTTTTGGGTATGTTTTGGATTTATTGTGTAATATATTGATAAGATATGTGTAAAAAAAAAGAACCTGTACCTGTACTTAAAAAATGTTACAAAAATTTGTCACTAAAAATGAAATAAAGTTAATTTATTAGAGCAAATTGTAAAGTGGTGGCAAAAAGATTCCAGACTCTGTCCAGACAACTGTAGCCTCTTGTCAAATATTTTGTAATTCAAAGAAAAAGTATTTATTCATAAAGTTGATAAGCATGATGTTACTTATGGGGGAAAATACTTATGTAGAGGTAATGGCATTGATAACAAACCTGGATCTACTGCCAAGATTTTTAATAATTTATAATGAAAATTGGGCAAAAAATAAATGTTGAATGCCATAGACAGTTTTAATGAATGCTACATCATCAGTAAAGAAATGTTAAATGTATTACTTTATTTAGATAATGACTCTACAATTGATTCCCACAGCGTCAAATGATTTTCCTCATACTATTTCTGTTTCTTTCCACATGAGCCTCTCTTAACTATTCAAATTAGTGTCAAAATAGCAGCAATTCTTGGAAGTACACTTGCACACAGTTTTTAAAGCAAACCTGCTAGTCGGTTGTTTCATTTTACAGACCCCAAATCAGTGCCATTAGTGCCATTTAACAGTGAAAGATGGGACAACCATTTGAAGTACAAGACCTGATAGCTTGTGTTTCCGACAAACAAATCACACATTTTCACATAGTTTTGACCTTGTCTTTGCTTTTTTTGGAGAGTTATGAAACGGTTTTGGGTTTGGTTATGAATAATAAAAACTGTTAGTTCTCAATGCTTTAAAATTTTTGCAGTGAACAAATGTTTTTTTTTACATTTTCAGGATTGTTGTGGAATTATTGTGTATTGTAATTATAAAATATTTGTTAAAAAAAATAAGCTGGGGTTGTACTAAAAAAACTGTTACTAAGCATTTCCACAAAGAAACTGTTTTAAAGGTAAATATATAATTTATTAGACCAAATTATAAAATAGTAAAAATTGCTTCCGGACTTCTAAGGGTTAAATACGTGGTGATCAGGGCTCTGTGGGGGTCATGACATCACTTATATATGTTGAAGATAATAATACAGTTGGGGCCAATCATTCGTCTCCCTGATGGTATTGGTTAATGGATAAGTCTGTATGGATAAGGCTTGCATTTTTTCATTATTGAAAACACCATTATCTTGACCCTATATGCAGCCAAATACTTTATATGCAGCCAAATACTTCATATAATTTGATCAGTCCAGAGCACCTGCTGACATTTTTCTACTCCCAGTCATTTGTTTGTGTGTTTACTTGAACCTTTGCCTTGTTCCTACATCAGAGGGATGTTTTTTTTCTTCAGACAGTAGAGGGTTGTACTTGTGTCCCATTGATTTCTGTCAGTTCTGAACTGATGGTGCTACTGGGCATCTTCCATTTTCAAAGCATTATAAGCTTGATGTGCCTTTCATCTGCTGCACTGAGATTTCTTGGCCTACCACTGAGTTTAAAATCCTCAATGTTGCCATTTTTTGTTGTGGTTCTTCAAAAGAGCATGAACAAAACATCTTGAAATCCTTGTCTGCTTTGAAGTCTTTGTCGAGGAGAGACCTTGTTGATGAAGTATAACTATCTTGTGTCTTGTTGCTATGACAAAAACCTCTTTCTCAACCTCAGCTTGATGAAAGTGTTTGACTGGGTTGCAACCTACATTGATACCAATTATTGATCAGGTACTTGAATATAATTCTGATCAAATCCCTGATTTTGTCAATGAGAATTGATTCTGGTTTGAAGGCAAGGGGTACTTTTGAGCATTTGAAAATTTGTTTGCTCAATTTGCATTCAATAAAGCAGGGCTGAAACTAACAACCTGCTGGTATGTGGGAATAACACCTGCCCCTGATTTACCTTAAAACACCAGCTAAGCTCAAAACCAGCACATACTGGATCTTTCTTGCTAAAGTAGAGTTTTAAAATATGATGTTGTAGTGGATGTAAACACATTCAAGGCCAATGTCATTTGGTTGAAAAAAAAATAAGAACTTTTTATGTCTGCAATCAGAATATTACCTTGCAAGCTGAGGGCTCCTGCAGCGTACCACAGGCTGTGTAGAAGAGTGAAGTTATTTGGCTCTGTCTCAGGCTGACTCCATTCACAAGGGCTCAACCTTCACGTGAGGAAACAAACCAGGCGTATTGTTTAATCCATAAACCATCCTTTCTATGAAGAAATGATGACCAGGCTAAAATGTGTGTGGTAGCTGTTTAAATCTCTTGCGTTTGTCATTTTTCTGACCTTGCCACAATGCAGATACAGACTGCAGTCACAAAGTATGCTATCAGGATGCCAAACCAGGTCTCTCCGGAGAAGGGGGAAAGGAAGTCAAAAAAGCCGGCCTCCTCAGAAATTATATCTTTCCGGAGGAGGATGCTGATTCCGGTTTGCATGTAGGGTTTTGTCATTCCCACGGCCTTCTCGCGGGCAGCAGTGAGAGTGAGTGGGGCTACGGCTAGATCAGCTTCCTGTGAACATAATCCATCAAAGATTTGTCTTGAAAAACGGCTTACTGTTTGTTACTGAGCTAACTCTACATTTTTATCATCACAGACTTGCTCTGTTAAATACATCACATACCCCTCTGACAACTTCTCCAATCATTCCATTCCAGTTCCCAGTTTCGTCCTGACGACCATAAGACCCATCCTTCACCAGATGAACTTTATATTTAAAACCCAATTTCTTAGCTAACTCGGTGAGCAGATCCATGCAGTAGCCTTCTAACTGGGAGCCCTTGCTCATTGTGTATGGATCTTGCTGGAAAAACAAACAGGAAATATTGCGTCAAACTTTAATTTAGATTTTTCCAAAATTCTGTAATTACATTTAATAATTTCAAATACAGATTTGAGGCATTTGAGCTTTTAAGCAAATTGTTTCCAGGGATTTGGAAAGCACATTTTCAATTTTAAAATCTATCAATTAAAATTAGCAACACGCATTCACGCTGCTTTCTTGAAGCCGTCATAGTCATTGTAATTACTCACTAATATAAGCATCTGTAGTGCCAGTCATTGGCTGATTCAGTTGGGTCAGTTGGGTTCGTAGCACCAAATGTATTTAAGGACATTTTCTCACACAACTTGTTTGTTTCTCACAAAAAAAGAACATAAAATGCTGTAAAGGTGATCCCAAACCAACAGGTGGCAGACAATTACAACACTCAAGTCCTATTGGTCCATTTTAAAAAAGAATATTCAGCATTGAGTTTGCAAAAAATAAACTAAATAGCAGAGCAAATAGCAAAACAGTCCTCGCATCGAACACCGTTACACTTGGTCTTGTTAACAAAGCAGTGACGGCAATCACAGAGCATGACGACAATGACAAATCCTGCCTCCAAAACCAATTTTTTGCGACATACCTTGGTAGTTATTTTCACAGTGCAGTTAAATGAAAACAATGCTGTTTTTACATGTGGTTGAACAGCATAACTGTGCAGAAAAATCCCCATTTTTAAAATAACTGGGTACGTTCCTACTTTTATGCTGGAGGAATGTGTAAATTTCTATACTGGTGATGTAGCCTTCAATGTAGCAGTGAGATTAAATTTTCAGCCCAATTTTCAACATATATGTTTATGCAAATTAGTTCCAGGTTTATAAATGACATGGATATTTACCTCTCCCTCCAGGTTACTTTCTACCAGGGCCTCTCTTTTTTTTCTTAAAATGGCGGCCAAGTAAATTGGGTAAAATTGTGATATTTAAAAGTAACACCAATGAACCAGACAAACCCCAGACCAACATGAAAAACATGCCTGAATCATTTGCTAATGAAGGAAATGGTCAAACATCAATTAATCCTTACCTTTATTGTAGTCACTGTCAGTTCTTGTCTTGCTGAATGAAAAGAAAAAATTAAAGTCTTTTAATATCTTTAATTTATCATATATTTAAAAGCTCCTTAAAAGCTTTAATACCAATTTAAATCTGAAATATGCTATGAAGGTAGACGCAAAAGCAAATTGTGTCACTGTCTGCTCAACCTACTCTAAAAGCAAGTTCACGTGTTTTTAAAAAGACCCCAAAAATTACAAAAGAAATACAGATAACCTTTATAGAACATAACTGTTTATAGATCTGCTTTATAGAACAGATCTTTATAGAACACAAATACAGATAACCTTTAGTAATCAGACCAAAATGTATTCTGTTCGTAAATTATTTTGTGGGGGGTGTTTTTGGTGGCTGAAAGAAAATTAGTTGACAAAGAAAGCAGAGTTCACTTCAAAGTGTACCTTTTATTTTAATATTTGTAATTTCTTACTTTTGGGTACAATGAGGCAATAACCAATTCTTTTAAAATTAAGATTTGTATCTTCAAATGATGCATTTAAATGTGAACCAGTGAATGTTTATTGCTTTATGACACCTTTACTGAAGCCATATATTTCTAAGTAAATACTGTTGTTATTGCTAGTTTCCAGGACCATAAATCCCATGACCCCAGTCACAACGATAGTTAAAATAGAACATTAATTGAAATGTGAAGGGATTGAAGTCCATAAACAAAGCAGTGTCCTACTGAGTCACATTTGGAGACCTGAGATCAATTCAAGAGCACATTTGTTCAGAAGTAACCTCACGCTGACAGTGAGACGAGGCCAAGCTTTCACTGGCTCCTCTATTGATCTGCCAAATCAGTTCTCGGGCTTGGAAGCGTCGTTTCCTGCTGCATTTGTGTCACGAATATCTCCATCTTAAATTAGCCAGAGTCATCAGAGGAGCTTTTGTTCAGTGGCCATCTTTCACAGAAGTCCTGCCTCTTGAGTCTCTGGGAGATAATGATGAGTGAATGGCATAGTTGCTCTTGATGCCTTCATGGCCAGCTTTCCGGTTTTCCGGAACCCGCAAAGTTTGGCTGTTTTTCTACTTTCTCTAAAGTCACCAGAATGAATGAAGGGCTGAACGGTGACTAATTGGAGTTGACACTTGATCATGAAGGCCTGATAAGGTCATCCGAAGCTTGCTCCATCAACACCACAGAGTGATGCTGACATCCGTCAGCTCCTCCTATTGAATTTCTGACAGACATGGAGAGAAAGCCCTGGACATGCCGTCATAGCTTGGCATGTCTTAAACACTGTTATTCTTTTACAAGGCTATGAATTGATCGATTACTGTTTTGGAGAAGGTTTCAGCTGGCAGGCTTCCCCTAGGTCAGAATGGGGTATGAAATGTGCCAAGCAGGATGTTTTCACCATCTTTGATGATGTGCCCGGCTGACTGTTCAGCCATTTATCAAATGACAAGCCTGTGAAACTCAAGAACTTCATGTGGCGCAGACAACACCAGCTGGCAGGGATTTCACACTGTTTATGAAAATTCTTGTGATTGAGTCAAATTAAATAATACCCTCATTGTGAGAAAAAGACTGAGATGCAAGAAATACAACCGCAACACAGCATAATTCAACATTGGTAATACCTGCTATGCAGATGTCTGACCCCAGCAGCCAAACGAGGCATAAAGAGACGAACACCAACATCTTGCTCATTCTGATCTGTAAACCAAAGCATCTGACTTTTAAAATGTTTCATTTCAACTTCTTGAGGCCACTAATTGCTACCAAAACAGCAATCATCATCAAGTCAACAATAAAGCATGCTTTCTTTAGAAGGACCATACTTTTATCTGCTTAACTTGATCAAATGTAGGTTTAAAAATGAAAGATTACTATACTGAAATGCATTCAGATTGTAAATGCCCAATCAATGAGCTTTCAGTTTACTTTAATCAAGAACAAAGCTGTCTGATTACCGATTTGAATCAAAAGGGAATCTCTTAAACTCACCATGATGTCCGCAGTGAACTCCTGTGTGGTGGAACGCCACTGATGCTGATGAAAATGCTCTTTACAATATGAGTGTGGGATCCCAGTAAAAGCCCAGGGGTAAACCAATGAGTTCGAGGGGGTGGAGAAACCCAAACAAACTCCTAGCAAAATGTGGGTTGACCAAATTTTCTGGACATGGGAAATGTTATATTGATCACAAGGTTCTTTAAGCATTTGAAAGCCAAAATAACAGATTAAGTAAAACAAAAATATAAACATGAAATGCTATTAGGTTTTCCCAGCTCACGTTGTATTTGAGCCCACGGAACTCCAAAACTCTGCAAGATCTTTCCCAGCTCTGCAAGATATCAGCGGTATAAAATAAAATGACAAATACAAACTAGATGCCTAAAGTTTGCACACAAACTTCAGTGTTGGCTTGTAAAAGTGCAGTTTAAAAGCCAATGTCACAATAAGTGGCGTAAATCAACCCCGTTTCTCAATTATTTTCAGTTTTATAAGTTATTTTATGTAAACCAACCCAAATGTCTCTATCATTTACCAAAGCTGAGATAGAGTTCAACATTTGATTGCTAGGGTAAACACTAGGGAGCAGTCCATTATGTTGTAAATAAACGTAAGTTGTTAGTATGATTAACATAAACATATTCACATTTCTCTGTGACGTTTCATCTTGATGATATTTTCGATGCCTTTATCCATTTATTTTCAAAGGCCATTAAAAGTAAATTGTAAAGATTTAACTCTTTCTTGAGCCTAGAGTTGAAATACTTTCACAAAGTGCTTGTTATGTTCTTGCACAGAATAATAACCTCCACAGGACTGATGAGTTTGACGATAAAAATTTTTGTTATTTATTGTTTTTTATATTTAAACCAACATAATTACAAAAACTTTTAAAAGAAAAACATAATAATAAAATCAACCCTTGTAATATTAAAAAAATAAAATGCATGAATAAAACGGCATTTTAATATTTGGCAAATGCTGATACACATATGCTACACATAATATGGTACACATAATGCCACATAAAAGCCAAATATGTCAACTTTATGGTACAGGTATAATGACACCTGATGTATTCATTAGCATTCTTGTTCTTCTACTTCTCTGTACTTTCTGAGAAAATGATTTTTAAAGTTCAGCTTTTTCCCCTAGACTTGTATTGGGTGGCAACCATTCTGCAGCCAGGGCCATGGGGGCTTCACTCCTTTGGCCATGTGACACACACTTGGTTGTGGACCATGCCGAGTTGGACAATGTACATTTTTGCTATAGCAGATATTTTGTGTGTCAGCCATGTTGGATTTATTTTTTAAAAATCACTTTTTTGCAAATGCATTAACATATCTTTAAAAAGTTGCAGAGTATGTTTGTCAACATGGCAGTCCCATATTGTGGTCAAAAGATAAAATGAAATTTAGAAAATGTTACTAACTTGAGGTCAAAAATAAAAAAAATTGGTCTCAGATTTTTCCCTGATTATGCCAAGGACGGTGATATAATTGTTTTCCATAATCTTCCTGTTCGCAATTTTGAAATAGGTCAAAAAACATTCATTCATCTTCCAACCCATTTATTCCGTTTTGGGGGGTTACGAGGGGGTGCCATTGCCTATCTCCAGTGCACATGTACACCTGTACACCCTGGACAGGTCCATCGCAGGGTCAAAAAACGTTCATCTAATTTCCACAACATTCACCCCAGATTATCATCTCAACCAGCAAACCAAACATGAAAATGATTTTGATTCTTTGGGAAACATTCTTTGATTCTTTTCTTCAAATGGTTTCCCAAATAAATAGCAAAACATCTTAATGTATATCTCCCCACAACGCTGTAATGTATGGACACAAATCTTGGTGTTAAAATATCATTTTAACCATGAGCTGATATTCTCTGTATATTTACAAAATAGTCCCAGGAGATATAAAAATGGCCTTTGTATCTTATGTCAATCTGTTTGTCATAACATTTTAAAATTGTCTATAAAATTGACATCAATTTGGACCTTGATGACAGGTCAAAATACGTCCAATTTAGCTAGCCCTGCCCTTTTTGGTGTTTGCCATTTTGAATTTTGTAAAAAAAAAAAAAAAATAAATAAAATAAATTCTGCCTTTTGGCATCCTATTTCTTTGGGAATGAAAGTGAAGAGCTATACAGCCCTTGATTCGAAGGATCTCTGGAGGTACACTTAAAAAAACAAAGGGGTAAAATGATCACAAATGTTTTTTTCATTTAGAAAAATTAAGAAAACTACAGAATTTATGTTTATTTCAGCTCTCATAGGTCAGCAAAAGAATTTGTTCAATCAAAAGCTTAATGAGAATAATGTGTCTTTATTAGCCTAATGACATTAACATTACACAATAGATTCAAATAAGGCAAATACATTTTTCGTTTATATTATGTTTTTTTTATTAAATTACTAGGATTGATGCATTTGCTGGTCCTTCAGAACCATTTATCAGCTTCGTGGTGGTGTACAGATTCATATGGGGTATATATTTCCGTCCTTTCTGTGTCCCTTGGATAAGTGATTTGAAAACTGTTCACTTGTCTGTTCTTTATAGTAAAAAGACAGATTGCACCAGGCGCAGTGGGCTGCGTTGTGGCCTTTCAGTTAGAAGGTTGCCAGTTCGAGGCTGTGACCTTCCTGGAAGGAGTTTGCATGTTCCCCCGTGCTTGTGTGGGTTTCCTGCGGTTTCCCCTACAATCCCAAAAACAATCTAAATTCCCCTAAGGAGTGCATCTGTGTGTTGCCCTGCGATGGACTGGCACCCTGTTTAGGGTGTAACCCCGCCTCTCGCTCAAAGTTAGTTAGAGATAGGCCTTTCTGCCCCTGTTCTTTTTTTCCTATCGATCCTTGCCCCCAGATCACTGCTTACCATTAGATTTATTATTAATTGATTATTATTATTAATATTTATTATACCACTATTATTTCTACTACATCATCATTATGGTGTGTCTGTATTTGATGGAAAATTGATATTCTAATTTATTTTACTAACAAATTACTTTACTAATTTAGTACATCAGTTGAAATTGTAATGCTTTATTTTTAATCATTACCTCTTCACAATTACTATATTTATTTTTAATCATTACCTCTTCATACTTATCATAATTACTAATACTCATTTATTACTAGTTAGATGTCATGAAGAGATTGTTTTCTTTTACGTAATAAACTCTTGAGTTTCCTGGGATGTAGCAACTAGCAAGTGAACATGGAGGAACTGCTCGCTTGTTTCAGGGAAGTGCGCGGCGTTGTTTTTCTCAACGTTTCTGAACTCTATTGGTTTGTTTGACACTTTACAGCCTCACGGTGAGCTTAACCGCCAATGACGCTTCAGTGCGCACGATCCGCGCGCCAAGTGCAAACCCACCGCCGAGAATTTTTTCTAAAGGGGCGTATTTTTCTTGCCAATTTAATTACAAACCAACATTCAATGCACACATACACTCATGCAATAATGTCAGGCACTTATTTGACAGTTTTGGACGTCATATCAGGGTGACAGCACAACGTAAACAGCCGAGGTGTGTGTTAAGAAACGTTTTTGGAGGAATTATTTTCTATTGAGGCTCGAGGAAGCCCGTCTCGCTACAGAAGAGGACGCTGTCGCCCCTGGAAATGACCGGCATTTGCTGTCGTTTCGAGCGATCGATAAAAGAGTAAGTTTGCTTATTTATTAGTCTGTTAATTCTGTAAACGCTAATGTCGCATGAGCTAGCAACGCTCCTAAATTTCTCTAAACATGGCTACAGCCCTGAAAGCCGCCCCTACTGACTGTATAGTGCACGGCGGTTTATTACACTCAAGTGCTTTTACTCTCGCGATTTAGATTTTTCGGTATATCTATAGCGTCGTATGTTACAATGTGTCGTTTAACTGGCAGTACAGATAGGCGTATTTACAGCGACAGAGACTGTTATCAGGGAAAACAATCGAGGTTTAGATCGTCAACGAGACCAGGTAAAATGGCTGACCCGTCTGTCTCGCTTCAGGATTGGTATTTAGCGCTCTGCAACCGAACTACGTCAACTGGGACGAGGAGAACTTAAAAGTCTGGACAGCAATTGGGTTACATTGTTCACGTGGTTTGAACACGACATCCTATTGGTTTGTCTGAAGTGCATGTCTTAACCAATGTTACAAATAAAGTGTCTTGTGTGGTGTACTCTGAATTATCTGGGGGAAAAGTTTAGAAGTAAACATGTTTGATTTTCTCAATTAAAACGTTGGACCTGTTTTAGATGACAGTTAATATATTTGTTCAAATATGATGGTATTAACTGTCATTTCAGCCCTGGAAACGGCCAAATCTCATGTCAATAGTATGGTGTTGTTTTCTAAGGGTAAGATATAGTATATGAATACAAGAATACACCGTTTCAGTGTGAGTAACAGTACATTTTATATTACAGGATTTAAGAATCATTTCTGTAATGAAAATATTCACTGTATTTGGTTCAGATGTAACGAACACCAGTTCTTCCAGATAAGAAAAGAGAAATAGTTCCACTGTTGAGTCCTTAGAGCTGAACAAGGAGCATATTCAAGTCAGATATTGTGCCTCTTTAGCTGGCTCCTCTGAATGTGGATCTCAACCAGGGTAACCAAACTCCCCATTCTCAACCAGGGTAAACCCAAATTTTCCCCATTCTGGCAGAATATATATATATATATATACCAGTAGCTGCACTTGAATTGTTTTGGGGTTAAATATTTACAAAAAGCAAAATCAGCATAAACAGTCACTCGGTGTAATTACTAACCATGGCAACGGCGGTGTAACTCTACAAATATGGTGGACGCGATGATGTCACTCTTTCTGATTTCTAAGCACCATAACTGTAGAATGAGCAGTAATCTATGTTTGTACTGATATATTTCTGCTCTCACAGGTACTCATGTGGATTCTTATCTTAACATTTATTTAAAAGGCTGCTTCAATGGGGAAGATAAAGAAAAGAGTTAGTCAGTCCCGGGCTGGAGGCTTTGGGAGAGGATTGGACAGCACAGATGATCATGATCAAGTTGGCTCATCCAGCCATTGTGACATGGACCCTCTACTCTGCCCACCTTCTCCATGCAGAATGAACTTCACTATGACAAGAGACACACTTACATATGCGCAGGCACAAAAAATGGTGGAGATTGATCTGGAGGGAAGACTTCACCGGATCAACATTTACGACCAGCTCTCCATCGTGACTGACGATGAGATGGTGGCTCAAGATCTGACAGAGTGCAACAGTAACAAGGAGAACAGTGAGCAGAAGCAGCAAAAGAAACAAGCCATGTCTAAAAGCAAGAGGAGAGATGGAAAACACACAACCAAAAAGAGAGTAGGCTCTCAGTGTGGCTTAAAAGGCCAGATTTCAAATGCACAAATGTCCCTGCCAAAACCAACGTTTCGTAAATTGGGCACTTTCATATCCTCAGAGGCTCCTCCACTTCCTGCTGCCTACTATCGGTTCATGGAGAAGTCAGGAGAAGAGCTGGACAATGAGGCTGAGTACGACATGGATGAGGAGGACATGGCTTGGCTAGAGATGGTCAATCAGAAGCGTGTCTCTGACGGGCACGCCTCTGTTCCTCCTGATACATTTGAGTTGCTGATTGACCGACTTGAGCGAGAGTCCATTCTTGAATCGCGCAGCCAGGCTCTTTCGCAGAGTACCATCGATGAAGATGCCTACTGTAGTGTTTGCCTCGACGATGAGTGTCTTAACAGTAACGTCATTCTTTTTTGTGACATCTGTAACCTCGCTGTGCACCAGGAATGTTACGGGGTGCCTTACATTCCGGAGGGCCAGTGGCTTTGCAGGCGTTGTTTACAGTCGCCATCGCGTCCAGTTGATTGTGTTCTCTGTCCAAACCGAGGAGGTGCGTTCAAGCAAACCAGTGACGGAAGATGGGCCCATGTCATTTGTGCCATATGGATCCCCGAAGTGTGCTTTGCCAACACCGTCTTCTTGGAGCCTGTAGAGGGAGTAAAGAACATTCCTCCTGCTCGCTGGAAGCTCACCTGCTACCTTTGCAAACAGAAAGGCAGGGGTGCATCTATTCAGTGCCACAAAGCAAACTGCTACAGGGCGTTTCATGTCACGTGCGCTCAGAGAGCTGGTTTGTATATGAAAATTGACCCAGTTCGAGAGACAGGCACCAACGGTACCACTTTTACTGTAAAGAAGACTGCTTTTTGTGAGAACCACTCTCCTCCTGGAACAGGTACAGAGGGGTATGAAGACAATGGGTTGGTTGGAGGAAGAGGCAGCAGAGGTCAGAGGTCATACACATTAGGTCCTCCCCTGCAGCAAAACCAGGACGGGCGTAAAAAAGGCTCGTCCTCACAACAGAAGAAAGCACAGAAGAACGCAGGTGGCTCCTCGCGAAAGTCTGGAGTCCCCCTTCTTCTAGTTCCACAGATACCATCCTTTAGGTAAATATTCATGTCTGAGCTGTTCTTGCATTCAAATATTTCTTCAGTTGAACTATTAAAGGATTTGGAAAAGAATGCTCATTTGGGAGGTATGTGCGATTGTGAGTTCCCTTAACACACAGTTTAACTCAGTCTTTTTAAAACACACCTCATGAAACTATTTAAAGGAGATATCAGATCTTCTTTTTTGGTGTATATATGGAATGTATGTAACAAAACATTGTTTAAATTTCATACTTTTCATAAAAGTTAAAATGCTCTTTTTTGCTTTCTGTGCCTAAACAAGGCCGCTAACCCTACCTTTCTGTGAACATACATGAACAATAACGAAAGTATATTTGTACAAACATATTTGAAGATGAGGCTGGAACAGTTTGTGTACATTTCTGAACCAATATCTTTGCAAATTGCGCAGGCTCTAATGTACACGTTGGGTGCCAGCAGGTGGCAGTGCATTTTCTTAATAAATGTGTCCATGTCCTCAATGACTCAGAAGCAGGATATGAGCATGGTTCTTTAAAAAGATTTCCTAAATCCCAAAGTGGGTGGGATTTTACAAATGTCTGAAGGCACCTAAAGGTCACTTTTCAGATGTGATTGTTTTTGAGGAAGTGATTACCACTTTTGGTGATTAACAAAATAAGCCTTTGATACCAGTAAGCCACATTTCTTTTTAAACACATAAAACATGTGATTGGAATCATGGTCTCCTTGCTTACTTAAATCTACTGGTGCTATACTGAAGCTAGATTGGAACTAAATCCTGTAGGACTGGGTCCATTTAGGGAAGAATGTGCAAATTGCTAGTTAATTTTTCATTTTCATAGGTGGTGTCATTTTCTCGGCACACACAAAATCAGTTTTCTACTGCCATGTTTCAATCAGCCAGTGAACTCATAACAGATTCATTAATGAAATATAACTTATTTATAACAATGAAGACCATTGTTTTGTATAATAATTTGATTGACTATTAGATATGTCTTAGTTAGTTTATCTGTTTTGTTAGATATTTTAGGCTTCTTTTTATTTGTGACAATACGTTTAAACAGAGCATTGTTTGTCATTACCATCACAACCTTTTCTCTGAAACTACATCAAACGTGTCAAGCTCAATTGGATGAACATTTTGGCAAATTCTTGCAGTTATTTTGAGAAGCTCTCACTGCAGAGCTGGTAGGTGGGATTTTCATGTAGTTGCAGCTCATTGGAAATCCAGCGAGAAGCTGGCTATAAACCCTAACCGCATCTGAGTTTGTCTAGTTCATTTCATAACCATTAGTGTATTGTCAACATTTGAACAATAATTTGTAACTGTGAAGTCTCCTGACCTCAATATCAGTGAAGGTAGAACTCAAACATGCAGTTTTAGCAAGACAGCCCAAGAATTTACAAGAGTTGGAGGCTTTTTGCCAAGAAGGCCAAGCTTTACCAACTGAGAAGATAAAGAACCTCATGAACAACCAATGTCATGAATTCTATTGTAAGGAACTGCAGACTGGGAACTCAAATGCAGAAGCTTAAGACTTTATTTACAAAGTACAAAGTACAAAGTAAAACCTCCACGGAACAAAACCTGAAAACTAAGAACTTTCTCCAAAAGGAAAGCAAACTAGAACTAAACAACTCAAACAAGACCATGTCGATAATTCTAACATGTAGATCACTTGGAAGCCTCAGACTCGAAAATGATAAACTCTTGTTCAGACTTGCAAAACTGGAACAATAAACTCGGTTATAATATAGTACCGCTAATTAGACGCAAGACAGAGAACACTGGACAAATAATGAGCTAACAACGAACCAGGTGGAAACGATCAGAAAAGGGCTAGAAGACAATGGAGACACTGGAAAGAGGAGAGGCACAGAATGGAAAACGCAAAAGCGTAGTGGCATGCCAATTATACAATTAGGCAGACAAGACCATAGAGAAAAGGGAGATGATGGGAAAAATGAGAGAAATAAAGCAAGAAAAAAAGACAGTAGACTGTGACATATAAATTGTCATGCAGGTCATGTTGCTGAACAGAATTAAATATGTTTTGTTTGATTAAAAAAAGAATCAGCCAAATCAAAGTGTCTAAAACCCTGTAAAGTTTTTAGTCTGGGAATTCTGTTCCAGAAATTGTTATTGAAAATAAAGTGTACATGAAGAATTATGCTATAACTACTTTTACTATTGTTATTACCATGCTGATGTTACTTTTTGAATTGCTCGTTTTTCTGGTACATGTATTCTAAAAGTGATTTTATTTACAAGTGCATAAGTCATAAAGTTGTCAATCATTTAATAATTAGTAATTAAAGGTAAAAAATCAACCTTTTAGACAAAGGTCAAACAAAAAGTGTGTATAGTGATATTTTTAGAATTATGCTGTTAACTGCGGTCT
Source organism: Danionella cerebrum (assembly GCA_007224835.1). Taxonomy (NCBI): domain Eukaryota; kingdom Metazoa; phylum Chordata; class Actinopteri; order Cypriniformes; family Danionidae; genus Danionella; species Danionella cerebrum. Next base: position 427,874 of record SRMA01026841.1, on the reverse strand, counting down.
ATGGTTACACAAGGCGATGCAAGTTGAAGTCCCCATCCCAATGTATTTCCCACACTCCCCTTTCTTTCATTCCGCTTTGTTTCCAATCACTCTTTTCTGACCTATCTGAGAAAAACATGTAGTAAAGGCATTGCCACCAAAAATAAACCTTTAAAAATGGTTTCTTTTCAGATGAACAGTGTGCTGTGAATGGTTTTAACTCTCGTGCCCTGTTATTGTAATAGGCTGAACAAGATTTGCACTGGGGTCTCTGTTGAGAGGAAGAACCAGTTCATGCAGAGACTACACAATTACTGGCTGCTAAAGCGTCACTCTCGCAACGGAGTTCCGCTCATCCGTCGGCTCCATTCTCACCTACAAACACAGAAGACAGAGCAGGTTTGTGGCTCACATTTCACTTTTGATAATATTATAGGCACCGGCAGACCACCATGACCCCAAAAGGGAATAAGCAGGTCGCAAAATGAATGATTGATGATAAATTCAAGATAAATATCTTTGTGTTTTTGTAGAGAGAGCCAGATGCAAAGTTGCAGGCAGTCAGGGAAGAGCTGAAGTATTGGCAGAAGCTTCGCCAGGACCTGGAAAAGGCTCGGCTTCTCATTGAACTCATCAGAAAACGGGAGAGGCTTAAAAGGGAACAGGTGACACACAGATGCTCTCTTTACTGTTCTTTGTCGTGTCCTCAAAGACCTGTTCTCCAAAGAAGCCTTCACTTCTTGTCAGAGCAGGCCCGAGGTTTTGCTCATTTACACCATGGTTTTAATTAACCTCTTGTGCCATTAGATGAAACTTCAGCAGGCAGCACTGGAGCTTCAGCTCACCCCTGCACTGATGTTTCTACGTGCTACACTGGAGCTGCTGCAGGAGAAAGACACTGAACATATATTCACCACACCAGTCAATTTGAAGGAGGTAAGAAATACAAATTCATAACCAAAACAGTCTCTAATTTCTATTTACGTTATTTATATAAAAATGTAAAGGGACCTCCGGTAAGATGCAGTTACCTTACAGTTAAAGTTAGTTAATTTGCTGACACATAATCAGAAGTAATTGGTATTAGTAGTTCATTGAATGAATATCAGCGATTAAAAATTGAATGATATTATCAAAAGTCTGTTAAAAAATTGTGGTTAATGAAGGAGTCAAGCACTGAATGTAGGAAAGCATTCAATGCATTTGTTAGCTTTTGCTTCTTTCTTTATCATTTGGATTATTTAATTAAAAGGAAGGGTGGGTGCTTGAAGAGTCAGGCTGAATACTAAAACATACTTCCTGGACGTGGTTCCAGAGGCCTTTTCGGTGTATGGGTGCGTTTGCTTTAATTAAAATTTAAACATTGGCTCCCAGAAATTGCCTTCAACCAGACCAAATTTGGACCCTAAAATGTTTTTCTACTAAAAGTTGATCATTTAAGCGATGTTTGAAAGACTGTCGAACATGAATAACAAAACACACTCCAACATGGTTGCAAGCAGATCTAAGTACAAACCAATCCGTTTTGGTGCTGTGCCCCCTAGTTGTCAAAAGATGTAAGAAATGGATATAACTCCTAATCCATTTAGTAATAATAATAATAATAATAATGCCTTCAATTTATATAGCGCTTTTCCAGACACTTTACAATTTTCAGAGCATTATTCATTCACTCCACATTCACACACTGGTAGTAATGAGCTTGGTAGCCCTCAGCTGCCCAGCCTGACAGAACGTGGGCTCGTCTTACGGCCTCTTGCTCACCACCAAGCACACCCTGCCAGTCCAAAAATGATAAAAACAAATCTCTATATGTTTGGAGCTTCATTTGGAGTTTACATTGTCTTGGCATTTTTGTGTAACGAGTGGCTCAAGATAGATAATAAAATGTTGACATTGCTAACTTTGGCTATTTTTTTGCAGATCATGCATAAAACATAAAAACAAATGATACCATAATCAAGAGAACTTCCTATCTGCCTTTTCATTTAAGTTGAAAACCTACTTTTCTGAACCGGTTTTCACCAAATTCAAATTAATCCGCCTTTCAGACAAAGGATTTGAGGCGAAGCACCATTCTTTTGTCAATCACTGTATGATTTTGTTGGGTTTATGCCAATGCTGTTTTTCAGCGACAATTATCATATTAACATATTTTTTTTCCCAGACACTGACTGTAACAATTGAAAACCCATCTAACAAAATCTTGGCCTCAATCATCATTTTCCATTATATTTGTAACCACTTTTAGTTGCTACTCATATATTTAATAGGTTAGTAATTTGGTGTTGTAACCTAATCCTCATAGAATGGAATGTAGATTAATCTGTTTATTGTAAGGTAGTCTGGAAATGACATTCTTACTGTTTATCAGGTTCCAGATTACCTGGAGTTTGTTTCTGAGCCGATGGACTTCTCTACAATGCAAGACAAGCTGGAAGCACATAAATACACAACAGTTGAAGACCTGGAAAGTGATTTTAATCTGATGATATCCAACTGTCTGAGATACAACTCCAACGACACAGTGTTCCACCAAGCTGCCATGCAACTGCAAGAAGTGGGTGGAGCAGTCCTTAGACACGCCCAACACCAGGCCCTCAGCATAGGACTCGATCGCATCACAGGCATGCACCTGCCAGACAAGCCGACAACAAATGCTAGTGTCTCTTGGTGTGATGAAGGTGATTATTTATGCCACAGAACATTTTCCGTCATTACTAATTTTAACAGCAAACAATTCTTTACAGTGGATTTGCTCTTGGACCCTGAAAACCGTGTGCACATGTGTGCGGAGGAACAGCTGAAAGCTCTGCTGGACAAACTAGATCTGGTGGCGTCTATGCGCACAAGCGGCGGGCGCACGAAACGGATGCGTTTGCTTCGCAGAGAAATCAACAGCCTCCGTCACAAAATTAGCCAACAAGCTCGCAACTCGCCTCTGCTAAATAGCAAAATTAAAGAAGATAAGAGGGAGAAGATGGAGCACATAATCGCAGGTAACATTTTAGAAATTTTGACCATTGGACAAAGAAAAACATTTGATTTAGCTGAATTTTATTTAAATAGATGAAGGAACAAAGTTTGTCATCAAGGACAAAAATGTTTTATGCCTTTGTTTAAAATAGAAATTAAGCTGCAACTTTTTCTGGGATTCTTGGAGACTTTTATTGACTGCACGTCACACCCACACTCAAGCTGTCTCCCAAACTTTTTTATGGTAGAGAAAAGGAATTTGAGTTTGTGGCTTTTTATAATAAAAACAAGGAATATTGGAAAATGTTACACTTTCACAAGAATAGTTTGCCTGTGCGTGTGAGTTATTTCTTTCTCTCACACAAAACAACCACTTTTATGTCAATCCAGTCCAGTCCACTTTATTCATACAGCACATTTTACAACCAGCAAGTTCAGTATATAAAAGAGACAAACAGTTTAACTAAATTTAAAGGAATAAAAAACAAATGGATAAAACAAACCAAAATTAAAATACACATAAATAAACCACCACACGGCTCAGATTTTACTGTGGGAGCCATTTAATTAAGTAAGCAGTGCGTTCCAAAATTTTTGGTCCCGCCATAGAATATGCCCTTGTCATGTCATAGGGTGCTTTCACACCTAAATTGTTTAGTTCAATTCATTCAAACTAGAGTTTGTTTTAAGTATGGTCTGTTTGGGGAGGTGAGAAAGCCACAACCAAAGTCTGGAACACATCAAAAGCGGACTAAAAAAGCGGTCCGAGACCTGCTTGATGTGTTGTTCTCGAACCAGTACCAAACGGACTCAAGAGTGGTTCATATTTGGTGAGAACATGATTGAACTAAACACAAATGAAGACATGAGGACAAACAGCCACCGTACTTGCTTGTGCGTGAGATTATGCATATCATGGCAGCTCATGGTCAAACTTGGAGTAGTTTGTAATCAGTGAATCAAATGATTAAGTTAAAGAAGCCAATGGTCAAAATCAAGCAGCAAAGTCTGTCGATTTTGATTGTCCCAGTCTTCAGACATTTTTTCATTTTGTGTGCATGTTCATTCTATCCAATCAAAACGCAGTCGAGGATGTTCGTTGACAAATGTGACCAATGAATGGTCCTTATGATGTCATTGTGTTTGGTGAGAATAAGGACAAAATCTGCAACAATAAGAAGATTGCAACAATGTATCAGTTGTTCCTCTTGGTTCAGAGAAAATGAATACACTAGAGTTGTAAAAGCACCCTTAGAAACCACCAAATGGAGCTGACCCTCTGATACATTAAATTATAATAACATGTCTTACCCCCGCCCTCTGACCAATCGGATTAATCGCTAGTATAGCTCATCTTTATGCAGAGTGGATGTGCTGCCAATGCTTTAAAAGTGGCATAATATGGCACCTTGTTTTAACACACACACCGAGTTGAAAAATATGAAAACCAATCAGGAACTTGATCTACAGGGATGGGATTTTTAAAGGAGCTGAAGAAAAATCATCAAAGCTATGAAAGTCTAGAGTTGTATAGACTGTCTTGTGATTTCTTGGGCGGTCTAGGAAAATACCAAACCGTAATGACCATATTTAGTCTTGTGCCATTATTCAGTTGGATATGGTTGTGGCTGTGAATATTTAGAAAGTTATATTATTTATTCATTTCTTTGAAGACCAAAAGAAATCAGCATCGCAGAAGGTACAAGAACCCACTAGTCCAGCATCTTCACCTTTACCAGGCGACGCTCCACCAAACCCACCTTTATTCTCCATTGAAACTGGACGTACCACAACAACAGCTCCCTACAAAAAACCTGGCAGCCGGAAACAGAGAGGGAAAGGAAAAGAAAAAGACCTGAGAAAAAATTACAGCCAGACTTCAGAGAACGTCCACAACTGCCCTCAGGAGGAAGCTGTGAAAAGACTTTCCTCCACTGAGAACAAGACTGATTCACCCAAGAGTGGTGTGGGCCGGCGCACATCAGTTCTATTCAAGAAAGCTAAAAACGGAGCCCGACAGACCAAGGACAATCCGGTTTTGCTGCAAAACGGTGTCAGCAAAGCGAACAATGATGCATCACAGGAGCATACCACACCAGCCAAAGAACTGTCAGCAGCATCGCCCCCTGTGTCCCCTCACCAGCTGAGATCCAGAGGCCTCAGCACATACTCGGACAATGAAAATGAGAAGGACTGCTGTCAGCCAGAAGAGAACGGTACAGAAATCTCTTTACGGAGGGGATTACTCAAGTTTATTGAACAGTGATTTAAGTGCTGTCTGCCGGAACGTATTTAATATCCTAAAACTCCTAATGCTCTTTGTTTAGGCTTTCCAAACGGCCTCAAGAGACACAGTGACAACTCGTCTGATTCCGAAAGCTGCTCCCCTGCCTTCCCAGCACTCAGGTAATGATTCTGTCAGGTCTTGACTTGCTCTCGTCCTGTTCTTTAATTTTCCCTCTATATGTGAAAAATACTTGTAATATCTCATCATGTATTAAATACAAGCTTGCAATAGCTAAATACAATTATTCTCATTCATAAATGGTTCTCGACTTTGTTTTTCTTCTACTTTCAGTTTTGCATTTTCACTGCTGGAACTTTTATTTGCTTTATTTGCTTATCTCTTAAGGGCACGGGTGTAGCTAAACTCTTTTCTTACTGGTTGGCTGCATTTCAGAGGGTTTTTCTATTTTGAGCAGTAGGTTCAACTATTAAATTCATTTTTTATGGTTAATCAAAATATTACTAACATGTATTACACAATAAAAAATTTCCTGAAAAAAATTCCAATTATTATTTTTTTTATTTCCCACGTTATCTGTTCTCAAAAATACCCAAATATAACATTTTCTAAGGAACCATGAATTCATACATCAAACAGTGGAAATCAGATTGGGACAGTTGAAGACAAAAGTATTACAAAAACAATTCATTTATTGTTTCTAATACTTTTTCTGCTGGTAAAAACCAAGTGTGTCTCGCATGGCCGGCGGACTGAAGCCAAACCGCGGCGATCACCCCCATGAAATCATTTCCAAACAATACAAGACTATGGGAAAAAGCCAAACTTTAAAAATAATTTCCTCAGAAATTTGTTTTTACAACATAAGTTTTTACAACAGACTGCGTGTGAGAGGGCTGTGTGTGTACACCAGAAAAAATGACGGTTCAGGATGTCATACATCTATTTTTTTTTTCTATGTAAAAACTCAAAATTATTGTATTATTGTAGACTTTCTGTCCTTTGTTTGAAAATCTTGGTGGTTTGTAATGAGTTTCGGGAGGAGCAATCAGGTCATGTCACCATTATTCCCAATAAAACCATCAGCATATATCACTTTTAAATGATTATCTTGTCTCTGTTGACTTTGTCAGAGCTTCACCCCACCTTCCTCCCCAAAACTCCTCACTGAGGGCTATAACATGGATCTGATCCATGGCTGGAGAGCTTGTATCTTCGCAGCCGCCTCTCATTGCTCAGGCTACAAGGCAAGCCCTTGTGCTGAAGTTGCGAATCTAATTTATAATTATCATAGGTCTCTTATTGAATAAGCCTTAGAAATGAGGGGGGGGGGGGTAGTTTAAGAATACAATAGTGAAAGACTACGATTTTCAGCCTGTATGAGTATTTTTATTTTTATTTTTTTTGGATTGTAGGATTGACAACTGGAATTACATAATATTTTGCATATATTTTCAAATGCAGGTTTTCTTCAATGCACAGTTGAAGTACAATGTACAGCACTTCAACCTGCACTTAACCAGAGCAGCTTTTAATTGCCATATAAAGATGCTCAGGAGAATAGCTTTATAAACATCTAATTGGGATCGTTTTCCTTAGCTCGTCACCACCAAAACGCAGTCGTGGTAAACCTGCTCTCAGCAAAGTCCCTGTTGAAGAGGAGCAGGATAGTGTTGGCAATGCAAGTGAGTGCCGTGAAAACCTACAGTGAGTTCTCTTTTAAAATTATTTTACTCATTGAATATTTTCTCTTTTCCTCAGCAGACACTGGCACCTCTCAAAACGATGGAGAGATGGAACCTCTTACTTTAGTTTGGGCAAAATGTCGGGGATATCCTTCATACCCTGCAATGGTAAAGTCACATGAGTTTGTGCTTCTGTTTCTTAATGCTGTGCCCCATTCAAGAGCTACATCCTTAGGATACAGATTTTGTCTCTGATTTCTCTTGTGAGAGCAAATTCCCCTTTAAAATGAAATAAAAGCCACATGAGTTCCAATGAGACTGCAGAGGAGATGTATATATTGAGTTACATACTGTACAGAAGTGTTAAACAGATGCTCTTTGTCTTGTTCACACCACCTTTATATTAACAGAATACATGAGATGTTGAAACACAACAAGAATAAACAAGTTTGCTGATTAAACCAAACTTCGAAGGTCCACTACAATCAAAAATATGTTTTTCTACCAAATGTCAAGTCTGCAAATAAGGATTATTCCAATAGATTAATCTGCCAGTATTTCGATTATTTGGATAATAAATTAGCATTATAAAGCTGCTTGTGCAATCAACACAATCTGTTAATATTATATTTTCCCAGTTGAGATTGAAGCAATGAGGTATTTACACATTATTTTGCCATGTGCCAATCATATCGGCTGTTTTGAATTAAATAGGAATGACACGACCCACCATTGTTTGATTTTGATTTCAAATATACGTGGGTTTCAAAAAGGTGAACAAACATTAAATGAAAATTACAAAAGTTATGACATAATTTGCGAGGTAATTCAAATTAATATGTGAGAAAATGCAGAATCGTTTTTTCAGTCTCATTTTACAGATGCCAAATCAGTGCCTTTGGTGAAAAGAAGGAATCACCCATGGAAGTACAATACCTGTGAGATGGCCCGTATTTTTTCAAAGCTCTGGCACAAAACAAGCACAATGGAACAAAAAGTGCTTGGAATAGTTTATATGGTTTAGGAGAGATTTGCTTGGTTTTTTGTTACAATTTTCTCATTGTTTAGACATTGTCTTGTCTGTTTTTGTATTTTCTTGTGCAATTTCTTGTTTGTGTGCGGTGGAATTGTTGTGTAATGTAATGAACAAATACTTGTAAAAAATGAAGCTTGGGTTGTACTAATAAAAATTAATTCAAGCATTGCCACAAATAAACGGTTTTAAAAGGTAATTGCAAATGGTAAAGTAGTAAAAATAAATGCTTAGAAAGGCCCCAGACTTCTAAGGCTTATATACATTTGCAATATACAAATAACCCAGATTGAATGTATGTCTTATGCTCCTCAGTTGTTTTGCTCTTTGTACAGGATGTTATGTATAGGAATACAAATAAGAAAAAGAATTTATTTTCATTATCATATTATATTAGACGTGTTCTAAAATGTACATGTCGTTTAAGTCCTGTGGTGTAGTGATGTGGGAGCGATACACAGAAAACGTGTAGTTGCACAGGGCGACCCAGGCTTAATTTCTAATCCAGACAATCTTTCCCTTCAATTTCCTCTAACCCGCTTCATTTCCCGTCACTCTTAACTTTACTTTAAGTCTAAGGCATTAGACACCAAAAATAAATCTAAACAAACTGAACACTGAAGATTCTCCAATCAGAATTTTTTTGATGGAGTGATTGAAACATTTACCTCATGCTATTGCATAGCTACTGACCTGGTGATGTTACCCAAAATGTAAATTGAAAAACACATTTTCACCCATTTATTAGCTATTAATGGTTTTCACCAGATTGTGGATCCAAACATGCCCCGGGAGGGAATCCTTCACAATGGCATTCCAATCCCAGTGCCTCCAATAGACGTCCTGGATCTGGGGAAACGCAGACATGAGGAAACCAATGAGAAGCTTTTCCTTGTCTTGTTTTTCGACACAAAAAGAACATGGTGAGGCGATGTTCATGAATCCTTTAAGAAAGTCCACAGAGAATTTTATTAATGCTACTTTCTCGTCACTGAGCAGGCAGTGGCTGCCACTGGACAAGCTCCATCACATGGGCATGGATGACACTGTGGACAGGCTGCGTCTGATGGAGGGGAAGAAACCCAATGTACGTAAATCTGTGCACACGGCCTATGACCGAGCCATGAGCCACCGGAGTCACGTGCAGGAGAACTCCAATTTCACCCCTTCAAACTTTTTATAAAAGGTTTTTAATCAGATCTACACCCACAGAAACTGATGCCTGGAACAAAGGTATGTTTAGGTCAGAGTGTCACAAGGGCACTTTCTTAAACTCTATTTTAATTCACACCTCCACAGTTCTGCTGCATCCCATAATAAATCCAATAAAGGAGTACTTCAGCCAAAAGTCAAAATTTTCTGATCATAAATCCATCTTCAAGTCATGTCAGATATTTCAGGTGGAAACATATCAAGTGTTTGAAAACAGATTTGATCAAATGAAAGTAATCAAATTGCAGTTGGCTTTCAAACAATCCCATGAAGAGATGAACTGAAAACACTGGACAATACTCTGAAAAAAGATTGGAGGTTTATAAATGATCCACAACTGTGTCAAAGTATCGGGGGTATGCACATGATGTCACAACAACCAAAAGTCACAGAGTGGGTGGCACAAACCCTATTAATTTTGCTAGCAGTGAATGTGAAAGCTGTTGTGCACCCATTTTCAAAGCCTGCAAAAATAGAAGCAAATAGATCGCTGCAATTCAAAGAAATGACTGCAAACCTGGAGCTGAAACTTGTATTTGTGTTCATCTGTGCTTGGAGTTGGATTTGTCACTAAATCACTGCTAATCGCAAATTAAATGTTTGACATCTTTATGTTATGTGCGATATTCTGGAAAATCTAATTTTCATTTGTAACTTAAGCCAAAACCGATTTAAATGAGACGAACATTGTTGCACTCAATGTTAAATGCACATAATAGCGATCTCTGTGGTGGTTGCAAGAACTTTTTAGAGTACAGTGGTACCCCGAGATACGAATGCTTCGAGTTACGAAATATTCGTGATAGGAAAGGTCTCGGAGGAAATGTTTTGCTTTGAGATACGAAAAAAAATTGAGATGAACAACCACAAACAGTTCTGCTCTATTATCCGCTTGTTAAGTGTGATGTCGCACTGTGCTTCCGGGTCCTGGCGCTCCATTCTCCCGTTGAAGAAAGTGGAAAAAGGGGGCTAATACCCGTTAAAACACTTTAAATCAGTTTCTATAGGGAGCGAAACATTATAGATTATCAATAATGTACTGTAACAAATGTAAAAGAAATAACGTTTATAATGTGTAAAGTGCTGTTATGTAGCACAACTTAAGAGAAACCCTGTGACGCGTTCTCAGAAGCTCTCGCTCCATCCCTTCTCATACGCTCGCTACTGCCTCCGCTCGTGCTTGAAACCGTGTTGGTGTTCGTAATTCGTGAAATATCTTGAGAAAGTTAACTTTCATACGTGGTGCTGTAATGTTTTCTGCCATCCGGTCCACCTCCTCCGACACATCGCTTCACTCTCAATGTAAGGTTTCGCATTTGTGTACATATTTTGCTCGTGTTTTATTGTCATTTATTACATTAACAATGTGTAGATGGATTTTTGAACTTATGAACTTATACTGCTGTTTCTGAGAGTAAAACATGTAAAACTTGCTTTCGAGACAAAAAAATGTTCAAAATCATTCGCCACCCTGGAACGGATTAACTTCTGATCTCAAGAGTACCACTGTATTTAGAACTCAATTCATTGAATTATTTTGTGCTTTTTCAGTAGGGGATCAATCAGTGACCTACAGAAAGCATGAATTGCTAAAAGCTTCTCTAGTAAAATTGGAATAAAAATTATTTGTACATATCCACATACAACCAGACTGTACATAGATACTTTTATCATTGTAATGTTTCCAACAAATCCTGCTTTAAAGTCCAGTATTTTGTAAAAAAAATAGATAATAATAATAGTAAAGAAGTTGAAATAGCTTTATAGTAGGGGTGTAACGGTACGCTAAAATCGTATTCGGTTCGGTACAGTGTCTTGGAGAGTTCGGTTCGGTTCATTCGGTTCGGTACAAAACAATAAGAACTTACATAATCTTTATTTTGAAAAGCTGCCAATACACAATAGAATTCTTGCATAAAATAAATAAAAGTGACACATTTGGGTGATATTTTAAATAAATTGCACTCTTTATAAAGAAAAACACATTTTTTAAATAAAAAATGAAATACTGCAACTAGTTAGGATAGATTAACCTATCCACATTTTCTGAAGAGAGCACAGATCTGGTTGCAGTGACAATATCTCCAGCAGTAGAAAATGTTAGATGTGTTGCCTGCCCGATCTCCGTGGAACAATGTCGGCATACAACTTTACATTTATCCACTCGTCTATCCCCGTTATGTATTTTAACAGAGAAGCCAAAGTGTTCTCAAACACGAGACCGTAGTGAGGTGGGAGAGTCTTCAAGCTTCTCTTTCGCTTTTGATATGATTCCATTTTCCTACTCGCGCTCGTCACTCAATAGCGTCCGTGCGGAAACTCGCCTAGGAACATTGTTGCGCTGCGCTTAATATCGCGCTAATAATAGATTTATATCATTTAATAAAAATACTGAATACAGAAACGGTACGCAAGTGTCCCGAACCGAACAGGCCGTACCGAAACGGTTCAATACATACCGTGAACCGTTACACCCCTACTTTATAGTGTTGAAATCAGGAACATATCAATGTCAAGAAAGTCCAAATCTGAGAAATTGGAGAGATCATAAGAGTCCAATTCTAACTTGTTGCACTTTTCCATATGAAACTGTTTCACCACTCAGTCTGGGTGCAGGGGGGCATGGCTTTGTGGGAAAGTGACATCAATGCAAACCCTCTATTAATAAGTTAACATGCAGCTGTGTTTTCAGAGTTCCGCCAACAATCAAACGCCATGGTCTTCGCCAAATCAGTAGCTAAAACATAAATGACAACAAAAACAGACTTGAATTGAATATTGTATACTGCACTGAGAGCTGTACACATTGACCATGTTGCTGTGTTGTGGGTAAACATCAGTTTTAATGTTTCTGAGCCGGTTTTCTAATGGATTCACAACCCGTTTGAACAGCATCAGTGTAAACCAACACCTACTGTCAACTTATCTCAATTTATAGTATGAATGTTAAACATTTTTTCCTTAATTCATTGCCTTTTGGCTGTTCGTTGTAGAATGTAAGGGTTCTGAATGTTTTAAAGTTATATTAAGAGTAAAGAAATGACAAAGGATTGCAAAGTCCATTAGAACGTCCGCTTTCATGAGGCTTTTCACACTCCCATGAAGACCCACCAGTGGGATATGGAGTCTCATGGATAAAGCAATGGTTTTCGCTTTTGACATTATTAATGAACTGTGTATTTCTCAATTGGTGTTCAAAAAAGGTGGAGACGGTGCCCACTTAAATCAGGAGTAATCTTTTGGTGAATCACTCCTTTAAACCAAAAGGTTTCACTTTCAGTTGCACTTCTATCTGTTAAATGTTGAATTTGAGCTGATTGTTTCGTGCAGAGTGTTTAAATACGTTTTGTAACCGAGTGTTGACATGGGTGGCTTCGAAACAAAGTCCCATCACCTTTTGATCTGTTGGTTAATCATTCTGTCTACGCTTTGCTTCCAAATGTCTGGGGTTTGGATCTTTTCATTGCTTCGGCTCTTCTTAAACATAGCTTTTGTTTCATCACATGGCCATTCGTTTAAAATGAAGTTTGAGGAAACCTTTGTGGAAAAGCTTGTAGTTGTGGCTGGAGATCCCTGTGTAAATATAAATGCATGTAAGTAGTGCACAGATGTGTTTTTAAAAGCTCAAATGTAAACTTTGTACATGTGATTTAATTTATTTGGAGTGCTGACGAAAAAGTTATTTAAAAGTAATTTAACAGCTCTGGAGAGCTTTATATTGTGCAGGAAGCATTACGGTTTGTTAGAGGTCTATGGTGAGAACCTTCTAGAATCACATATTCTGTAGTCTGCTAGAAGATGTTCGCAGAGTTTTTTAAAGCCTGTGAAAGAGCTTATATTACCAAACATGATTATGTCCAAAACAGTATTTTCTCAGGTGAGAAATAAAAACACTGTTGAGATGTTATTTTCGCATGTTTCATCTGTACATAATGACTATTATTCAGCTATTGGAAGTGTGTCAAAAAAGACTTTTTATAGCTGATTTTGTTTTAGTGCACCATGGATTTTTCTGACTGGAGTTTGAGAAAAAAAGATGCGAGCAGGAATACTCGGCCGATATCAAGTTTGTCATAAACAATGTATTGAATAGAGGTAGAAATTCAGCTTATTTTGGTGGTGACACGATTTTTTATTTAAGGCTTTTTAAGGCCTAAAATTAGTTTCTTTAATTGGGTTTTTTAAGAAAAAGCCTGAAAAAATATATATATTTGTTCACACAACTGCCCTAAAATCAAAATCTATCCAGAGATTTTGTTAATCACTACTGAGTTTCAGCAGCATCTAAAAAGAAGCTGTTCTGAGATGACTGTCTTTGTGATGTCACAAACCTTAGGACGCTACCCACGACTCTGCACTCTATTAAATCTGATAAGTGATAGCGTCGTATGTAACAATGAGCCTAACAGTAATTTACTCCATACAATTTGCTGAGGACATAGTGGACCCTCGTCGTATGATGGGATGGGCGGGATCATCATTTCAGCAAGTAAAAGAACATGCATGAAAGACATTTTGAACAATCGTAGATTTATTACAGCACTAATATATTATCATTCCTCTCGCATATAATCACAATAAAAAAAAAAAAAAAAAAACATTTCTAGATCATACACACTGTGCATTTCTCTTAAATCCAGTGGTTCAAGTCCATGTTTTGGATGATGAGGTCATAACTAATGATTTGTAAGCAATCGAATGCTACTGGAAACTTCATCTACTGTGTATGGATCAAACAAGAGAAAAACAAACGTTTCTTGAACCCATTTAAAAAATGACTGTGAAACAAAGTAGTGGATTATAATGAGTCACACAAAGAACAAGCTGAGATTACGGAATATGATTTTCAAACATACAGAAGCAGATATAAGTGTACAGTTACACAGTTTATCATAGCTTTGGAAGGAAAATTACTTTGTCTTTCACGTTTTTGGGTGTGTCCATTTTAAACTGCTACATTTCTAATTTGCTACCATTGTATGTAAAATTTGATATCATTTTTAAAATATTCTCATTGCTTATTTAAAAAAAACATTGGTATATTCAGCATGTTAAAATGCTTTTTTTCTTTTTATTTTAGTCTTATGAACTAAAATTGAACCATGTTTTAAAAATCTTCCTCATAACAGCCTCTTTGAGCGATGATTTAAAGACCCTGAACACGGTAATTGCATTAACTAGCAGAAACATAATAAAAACACATTTTATTGGGCTCATATTTACCTAAAGCTAAATATAAAGTCCTGTGTGTGGAATAAAAGCAGTTGGCTTTTCTTTAGTATATAAAACAGTCTGAGGCTCGATCTCCATCCCAGCTGCTTCCATACTCCCCATACCTGAACCGTATCCACGTCTCATCACGTCCAGTTCAGTTTGGGATCGGGATCAGTGGGCATCTGAAAACACATCAAAGAGTGTCTCACGGTAAGTGCGTGGAAATGTGTGGATGTGCTAGCAAACACTCAGTCTGCCATTCTTCACCTGTCCTGGAGCTGCGGCCAGGATGGGGGGTGTTTGAGTATTTGGGCGGGTTGCGGATGAACAGACGCTCCTCCTCTCTCTTGATCCAGCGCAGGAGCTTGGTGATGGCATTGATGGCGCTGCTCTTGGTGACGAGCGGACTGAAGCACGTATACAGCTCAAACTTACTAGTCACCTGCAAACAGATACATTAAAGTCTTCAGTTACATAAAAGTTCATTGATCTTTTAAATTCAATATACGTTATTTAAGTATTAGCAGTTACTTAATACTTCATTTACAAACTTCATCATATACATTGTAACAATACACATCACAATATTATATCCATGATACAACGTGAGGCAGCAATACTGTTTGTGAACCCCAAGAATGAAACATTAGAGGAATGTTTGAGCATTTTTTTTTTTTTGCTAAACATGCTGTAAAAAGGTTGCTGCTGAAGGATTGAACACATCTAATTTGATGGAGAACCTGTTCGATTACCATCAAGATTTGCATGTTCAAGTTAAAGACGTACATATATTAAATTCCATCACAAATAACAAATGAAAAACGGTGGTAAGAGTAAATTACCATGATTTTCCTCTAGAAATCACTGATTGTCTAAATAAGAAGTTTCCGTTAAATATATGACATGGGAGTCAAACACAGTGATATTTGAGAAGTGAATTAAAGTTGACGTGATTTATGTCATGTGAATACATTTAGGCATCACAAAAGAAAAATTAACTCTATTTTTTTAACTTAAAGAAAAAAAAAACCAAAACCCTCTGAAGCACTGATTTGAATTTATTTTCTTTTCTGTACTAGGTTGAAAGTGTTCTATGTGTATGTCTTCTGATCAATCCACTTTGTACCAAACTGCTTGATGTTTACTCCCAATGTAAGTCGCTTTGGATAAAAGCGTCTGCTAAATACATAAATGTAATATTTTGTAACAACCTCTGAACACTTTCTATAGCTTCCAGTTAGAGTCTGGCAGAAGGTTTTTTGGACCATTCTAACTAAATATCTTCAATTCAGTCAGGTCTGATGGTTTCCAGTCATGGACAGCCCGCTTTAAATCATACCACAAATTTTCAATGATATTCAGGTCTGGATGGCCATTTCAGAAAAGTGTTTCTCTGCATGAAATTCTCTGTATGTTTTGTGCAGTGTTTAGGGACGTTGTCTTGTTGAAAGATTCAGCTCCGACTCCCACTTCATCACTGATTCCAGGACATTGTTCCCCAGAATCTGCTGATATCGAGTAGAATCCATGCAACCATCAACTTTAACAAGATTATGCTGTAGGTCTTTTTTAGCTGGTCCGTGGGTTGACTGTGACAGTTCTCTCCATGCTGTGCCTCTGCTAATCTGAGATTTTTTATGATCTGTCAATTCATGTCTTAACTAGGACTCTGCCTCTGGTCTTCCAGTTCTTCACAATGTTCCTCACAATTCATTATCACAATATCGTTGTTTTCTGGGAGTTGTTTTGAGGCTCCCATTTTGCCACTCTTTAGAAAAAAGACGAAAACACTTACAATTGGCCTCATTTTAAACCATTTTTCATGATTGGGCTCTGTGTGTGGAGGTCAATGGGTCACTGAGGTTTCCAATCCAATTTGAGGTCTAATTGATAAAGATGCTGAAATGACGAGGGGGCCTAAATTTATGCACATGCCTAATTTTGTATCGTTCTCAAATATTGTGTTTGTCTCCTTTATGTTCTGATAAATTTATCAGATATTTCTTTTAAAAAAATATCCAGGCAACCAATGGTTTATAAAGAAAAATGAAGAAAATGTACAGAGGTGCATAAACATTTGCATAACACTGTACATTGGTAGAGATTAAATATTAATGGTGTCAGAATCAGCGAGAGATGTAAACATATTATGTTGTCATGACAAAGTATTAAATAGATTGCTGATGAATGAAAGCTATTTGGTTATTTAGCTGCAATCAATAACACTTTAAATAAATAAGGAGTCTTCATGTGATTTTTAAACTAATAGTGTGAATGAATGAATGAATGCACAATAATAATGATAAACATGAAACCGGGAATATTCCTCAGACTAGAATCATACCAAACCAAACCAAAATCTATAACCGTTGCATCTCTACATGACCCGCGGTCTCAAAACAAATAATGCTGTCATTTGGGGTGTGGTTAGAGAATAATACGCTACACTGCAAAGTCTTTCCCTTAGTTAAGGGGAAAATCAAAACTCTGGTGTTCAACTAAATGATAGATGAGTTTTGGGCAGCCAGGCCCGTCTTTATGCAGCGAAACATTGAGCAGCACATCTGGAGCAAGCTCTATATTCATAGTTGCATAAACTGCTTTTGTAAATTAATCTGGTCACCTGATCATTGAAGACCACTACAAAAATGGTGATTTGGCAGTTCAGGGGCTGTATACTGCATCAACGGTGCCTCAAACACTCTGCTGACGGAAGGTGTGTGTGTGTGTGTGTGAGTGTATATATGGTGACTAACCCAAGCCAGAAGGGTCTCACGCTGGGCCACGTGATAAATGAGTTTGAGGGGTCTGGAAGTGCTGTGTATGCGGCCGTGCAGTTCCCGGTAAAGATCCAGCAGCCGCAGACGCTCTTCTTCGCTGCTGTATGGTGCCTCCAGCTCTGGACTGCCCTCACACATACCAGAAGAAATATGTTAGTTTAGTGTCTTCCCTGAACATTTTCAGAAATTATATTAGATGCCCTGCACTGATTCATGATAAACAACATGCTCTCGTTTAACATAAGCTTTTTATACAGTTGCTTTTAAAATGTATTGTTAAATAACAACTATGCATTTAAACATTGTGTAATTAACATCTGGATGAAGCATGGAGTGCCATTTTGCAATTGAACACTTTTGGCTTAAAGAGAAATACATCAAAATATTACTTATTTAATACATTAAAATTAACCATTGTTTGTTCCAGCAACACTTAAAACAGACAGTTTATATAAAACCATTATATAAAAGTGCAGTTAAAAGTACTTTTTAAAAAAATGTTCACAATGCCACAATGAGTTACCCCTCATAGTGCATCTCTGTGGCATTTACCAAAGCTAATATAGAGTTAAGATAATGTGGAAGCTAGGTGAAACACTTTGGTTGCTATGAAGCCCTCTGTGTTGACATACAAATTGTTACTCTGCTTAACACAGCTCCTGGATTTGGAAGATTTTTTTGTATTTTTACATTATGTAACCCATTGTAGAGCCCAGGGTTTAAATACTTTCATTTTGAATTACAGTTTTACAAAGTTTGATTATTAATTAATATATTAAGTCAATGAAAAAAATTCCCAGCATTCTCTGTAGTTTCCCAGAATTCCTTTAGAGGTACAAGTCTGAAAAGATACAGCAACCCAAGTCAGACCAGTTTTGATGCCTTGGCAAAGTTTGGAGGCTGTAGCTGGAACGCTCTAGGAGGAGGTGCGTTTAGATTTCTTTGTCCGAAGCAAAAGTGAAATAAGAATATGTTACGTAACTATCATCAGTGTTTTTGAAGTGAACCAAACTTTTGGAGATGCTAGGGTCGGTTGAGACTGTGTGTGTGTATATACCATAATCTATACATTTTAATGTGAGAGACCGCTTATAATTGTCATAACACCCACGGAGACCATTCAAGAAACAGAAATGCAATTTTCCAACAATTGTTATCACATTATAAAGAAATAATAATGTGTTACAACAAAAATGAAGGTCAATGAAAATGTGACCAGAACTAAAATAATTGTTTCTTAAATATATGTTTGTTTATATTATTGATTTAAGATATGCATTTTTTAATGAAATCTTAGGATGGAAACCCAGTACTGAAGTGCTTATATATGCGCAGGGATTGTGTTACACACAGAACTATTTCTCACCAAATAAACATCAAATAATTATTATTTGATGTCGTGTGGAGAAAATGCTTGAAGATCTATATCTAGAACTTAACTCATCTGAGAAAGAAAGATGTGTATGTGTTTTGTGTAAACAGGCTTTAAATTATCACTTCCTGCCGTTTCCTCACATGCAAATTAGCAGAACGCCCAGACAAGTCAAAGCAACTCCACTGCGTTTACTTCCATTATGTTATGACACAAACACAGACCCCAGAAAAAACCTGTAAGTCCCACCAAAATAGCTACGCATTGAACTGAGATAAATGCATCTACTAGGATCAAACACAAATTCAAACTCAATGTACAGTAACCAGCTAGCAAAATGTCCCGGATGCCTACACGTTTGCCTTGAGAATGTAATTTTTTGACATGACCTTGGTTCTTGGTCCCAGGATGGAATGAAGAAGAAATTCGTAGTGAAAGGAATAAAGGCTTCTACACACCAATGTTCCACCTACAGGACATCACAACATCTAACCGACCGAGTGGTACCAACAAAAAAAATAGTTTCACAGTGCCATATCAGATATATCTCATATATATATATCTCTCACTACATACATCATGGTCTGAATTTCATCCGTAGTACTTGTACTGATACAATGTGCTATTGTCCTGTTTCCACCAGACTTTAGTAACGGCACGACTCAGTATGGCTTAGCTCCACTCACCACAAGTGCCCCTGACTTAGTGACGCATCACACCCCTATGTTATTGTAGTGACATAATAACAAACGAGACAGTAATGCACAACACCGCTATTAAAAAACAAACAAAAAAACTCAAGGATGAACACGCGCAACACAGAACAATGTAGACCATCAAAGAAGAGGTGTTTTTATTCTGTAGATGCGGTGGTTTATAGCGATTAAAATGTTAGGACGCATGCAGTTATGATGCATTCTGGCCAATCAGGGAGCTCAACGACAGACGACCACAGGATGTTGTGTCACACTTTTCATCACAATCAGAGAAAAGTATCACCTTGGCCTGGTTTAGGCTTCTTTTAGAATCTCATGCAAATGGGTATGAAAAATGTACTGCTAAAGGGAACCGAATGTGGTGGAGAAGCCACCAAAATTACACCAATCCAATCAATCACAGTCGAAAAAGTTTTGTGGGAAGTGTTTAGGTAAGAACTAGTACATGGGGACATGAATAGAAACCTTTTCGGTTCTTCACATTCAACTACATTTCATGTGAACTAGTATGATCATGGTTCAAGTGCAAAGATTTCAAATTAATAATAACAATTAAACCAAACATTGTATTATGTTACATTCAATCTTGTTTGCTCATTTAAGGACACATTTCGGACGCTCCCTTCTTTATTCATTGAATCCAAATATACCTGCAGAAGTTCAAACTTAAGAGTTTAAATTTTGTATAATTAAAAAAAAAAAACTTTTTAGAGTAACATTGTGTTGCAATACCAGTGGAAAATGAAACTTAGATATGTTGTCCCTGCTCCTACTACCAGCAAAGTTTGTTTTTCATTATAATACCAACTTTTTGTGGCTATTAGAACACAATGTAACTCTAAAAGATATTTTTAAATAGGAAAAAATATTATATTAATTTGGAAACTGAAACCTTTATACAGAAATGATTGGTTTCATTGTTTTCAATGATCTATGCTAAGCTAAGCTAAAAGTGGTACATCAGTACAAAGTAGGGATGTCCCGAGCCGATCATAAAGATCGGTATCGGGGCCGATCGAGGCATTTTTTAACTGATCGGAATCGGCTCTATGTATCGGACCGATCGAATGTTTACGTCAGCTACGTCACGCACGTGTCGCAAACTCGCATGTTAAACTCGCATGTTGTTTACTACTTGCAATACGGTGCTAAGATGTCTGCAGTGTGGAAGTATTTTAAGTTGGAAAATGATTCTAGTCTGGTAGCTACATGCAACGTTTGCAATGCGAGCTGTTGTGTGCTGCCCCTTTAAGGACGTTGATGACGTGCTTAGAGCGTGCGTGAATCAGGAAGAAATATGAGAGACTCGCATGTTTGTGCTTGTGTTAAAAAAAAGGTTCAAGCTCTACAAAAACCTTCATTTAATGCTTATTTATTCCCAGCGTGGTAAGCTAATGTTTAAAAAAGTATATTTTGTTTATTTAAAAGGGATTTCATAGATCGCTATTTGTTGTTTATATTAGCGCCTAAGCGCCTAAATAGCGTGTTTAAGTTTTGTGTGTTGTGATGATTTACATGTCTTTATCTAATAGGTTTGTGACATGTTGAAGTGTTCTTCGTAACTTAAAATGTGTAACATTTTCGTTGTTGAAGAAATAGAAATGTTTATTTACTGATTGTTATTTAATACCCCATGTAAAATATATTATTTTCTCTTTTTTTTCTAGTTTGACGCGGTGGTACTAGCAAAGCAGCCTTTAATACTACCAACTTGATAAGGCATCTTAAAACGAAACACACGACAGAATATTGCGACTTCACTGAGCTGTAAAATTGAGATTTCATATTTGTGAGAAATAAAAAACTGTAAAGGAACAGGTTGCTTTCAGTTTTTTTTTTATTGATGCACTGCTGAGCTATTTGGTTGTCAAGAGTACACACTGGATTGATTTAATAACCTGCATGCACTTAAAGTGTGCAATTAGCACAAGGAAAAGACAAGTATCGGATCGGGACTCGGTATGGGTCGATACTTAAAATTAAATGACTCGGATCGGATCGGGGGCTCAAAAAACCTGATCGGGACATCCCTAGTACAAAGTGGTACAATGGTAAAACAATCATTCTTATTTCTGGGGGATATTGAGAATGCACCCATGATAAAATGGTTCCTTTAGTGCTACCATGAGTCTATGCATTTATAGTGTGGTGAGAACTCAGGACTGACCTGGTGAACTGTGTAAGTTGCCGGTGGTTGTCGGGCACGTCGAAGGGCTTGTAGATGAAGTGCCTGAGGTCGGACACTCCCACCTGACTTACACTGAACCCTTGAGCCTTTGCAATGGCTGGCAGTGCATTCTGTGACTGCATAGCCTCCTCAATCTTCTTCTTACACTCAGCCACCGAATAGAAGGCCTCTTTATCAGTGGAGAGAAGCACCAAGCAGACGGTGCACTCTGGAGGGTCCAGATATGAAATGTAGGCATAGAAATAACAGTCCGGGTTGAAACTGGGCAGGCAGATGGGTGTCCAAATCTCTCCTGCCTGGAAGGCGGACGAGGCACCAATGAGGTTAAGCAGCAGGTGCAGGTCGGCCGGATCCAACCGGGCATCTTCAATGACCATCTTTTCCTGCACGATGGTCAGTAACTGGTTCTTGGCGATAAGGATGGAGAAGACCAAGTTGGGGGTAATGGCCTTTTGTAGTATCTGACTGAGTGAGTCACGGAGAGAAGCAGCCAGTGGCAAGCAGTGGACCGCTGACAGAAAGAAGCTGGGGTCTGTGTCCAGGAGGTCCAGCAGTCCATCCAGGATCTTCTCAGAGCCGGCCAGTAGGCGGCGAAGGTCATAGTTCTGCTTGTGCTGGAAGATGCGGGTGATGCTGGCCTGCGTTAGCATGCTGACAATCTGATTGTAGACATAGAGAAGTTCAAGACGCAACTGCTGCTCAGACTGACGGCTGCTTGACACACTAACCAACACCAGAGGTCCACGCTGCAGGAACACCACCCTCTGCTCCTCTAGAAAGAAAGAAAAAGATAGAGCATGTGATTGGCTGATTGGCATGTGATTCACCAGTTTAAGCCTGGTGACAAAAAGTTGATCATTGTATCCATCACTTTCTCCTGCAATTTACAACATTCTCAGGTATCATTCGTGAGCTTTTAGAGATTTGCTACAATCCCTCGCAACAATTGCTCAGCTATGCATAGCAAAACTTAACTTTCGCAATTTCCATAAATCGTTTTAACTTTCTCCTATAATAATATGGCTAACTGAAATTTCTTATACAGCAAACAAAAAATGTGGAAATAAATATGGGACACCAAACTTTTGCACGCCACAATAGTTGTTGTCCGTTTAATTTCCATTAACTAAAAAGGGCATGCGGCTTCCATTATTAAGTGAATAGTTACTGACCAGAGTAGACTGAACGGATGATGTTGTCTCCACTCTGGACGAAGGACACTAGAGCCATCATCACCCCCATGGTGGAAGACAGAGCCTCCTCACTTCCATAGCGGGAGTAGATGGGCTTCCCTGCCTCGCTCAGCACAAACACATGCTTCCTGTGCTGCCTCCAGCTTTCCGCAGTCACATCTTCATTCCTGTGCGATGGGGGTCCCAGAGGGGCCCCAGTGTCTGACAAAGGGGACGAGGCTCCTTTCAGGCCCATTCCCTGCTCTTCCATCTTTCCACGGGCTAAGACTGTAACAACAAACTCCCCAGAGTCATCATTGCTATTATCCACTAAACCAGAGTCCTCAGACGCTTTCCCAGAATCCGTCTCTGAGCTGCCGGCACATAGAGAGTGCTCATCTTCAATATTGAGCTTCTCAACTTGCTCTTCTGGTGGGATGTCCTCCTCTGATCCAAGATCTGCTGACTCCAAAAGTCCCTCTGGCTCAGAAGGCATCAGGTTGTCTTCATTCACATAGTGGTTTTCAGGGTTGTCCGGGTCTGAGCATCAAAACAGCGTAAAATCAACTCCATTCATGTTTGTGTAACTTTTCATTTGTGCTAAAGTCACCTAAATAACATTACCTGTGTGATTAAGGCATGGAGGAAGGATGGATAGATCACATTTCTTCACCACTTCCATTTTCTCACACTCCTGACTGTTCAAATCCATGACAACATCCAAATAGCTACATTTAGAATGAAAGTGACTCTTGCTCGAATGATTTCAGCAGAAGAGTCTCGTTCGCAGTGATGTATTCTGGAGAGTTTAATCTCATTACAGTATATCCCATCTCTGTGCTTTAGCGTTAATAACCACGCACGTCATTTGACAGTTAACGTTAGGGTTCACTAAAACTCGCAAAACGAACTGGTTTACAGAATTATCAACCAGTTGATGTGATCATATTTTATCATTATCGCATTCCTGACAGGTGGAACATAATATCAACGATGATTTAAAACTAAAATTATATTTCGCTTTCGTTCAGCTCAACTGACTCTGCCACCGGTCTTTCACGAAGCTTCAAGCTAGACGAATAGCAAAACAACAAGCCACTTCTTCCGGTACACATTTCAAAATAAAAGACCACGATTCTGATATGATTTTTTTTATTGATGACGGTATTAAATTTTTAATTCTACGGTATTAAGCTTAGGTATATTATACATTCTTTTGGCGTGAACATATTTAGTGAGTACTGAACAATAATCCCCTATTGTTATCTCGTATGATGCGAATAACGATTTTAGAATCGCAGAATTTTGCACCTTTTCAACTCTACAGCTGGCGGATCTCTGCAATGTCATAGACGTTAAAAAAAGTTATTTGAAAACTAATTGAAACCGATGGCAGAGAGAGTGGTCCAACTTTTATGGCATTTAGGGGTCCATCTCAGGTGTGGGTGTTTTAATACCCACACCTTTCTTAATTTAGGAGTTCAACCCCTTAACCTTTCCATCAATTTTAAAGCATGTACGTCCATGAGACGTCAGGGCCTTTTTAAAAGAAGAAGAGTCGTATAAACTTTTTTTATTCAATTTAATTGTTAAAAATGTATATGAATTCTACTTTAAATCCAGAAAAGGTTGTATTCAAAACCATTTTCATTGTTAACCTGAACAGACAATAGAAGCTTACGTATAATGATGATGTACCAGCGTACTCAAAAACTAAATCCATTTGCACAAGAATCATTTGTGACAGAAGTAAAACTGGTATCGGCTCAGGGCAGATGTCCACCTGCTCCATTTCTTTTTCTTTGTGTTGGGTCCCATATCTGCAGAGAATGATTGAGATTCTTACAACAAACTACAACTGAGCTCTTGCTCTCTAATATAACAAACCTTACATGCAAGCACTTTCCAAAGAGGAACTTGGTTTAAATGATTGTTTTTGTAACATAACCAAAAAATTCCAGGTTGTCACAAAGTACAAGATCTTCTAGAAATTTTTGCGTATTTGGATAAAGTTAATTATAACCTCGTAGAGAATTTGTGGGATATTGTGAAGAGAAAGTTGAGAGACGCAAGACCCAACACTCTGGATGAGCTTAAGGGTGATTGCCTCCATGCCACGCCGCAATGAAGCAGTCATTTCTGCAACAGGATTTTTTGTATTAAAAAAAAACACTTTTGTTGGTTGGATGAAATATGCACATTTTTTGGTTTAGGAATTTTGGGTTTTCATGAGCTGTTTGCCAAAATCATCAATTTTAAAACAATAAAAGGCTTGAACTACTTCAGTTGTGTGTAAATGGATCTGAAATATATGAAAGTCTAATGTTCATCAGTACATTACAGAAAATAATAAACTTTATCACAATATGTGTATTTGTGTATTTAATGTAATTTTAGTTATGCTGCACAAACATTCAAGAACAGATATATTGACAAATTTTGAAAAAAAAGGAACACGATTAATATTAAAATAAAATTCTCACAAATGACTGTTTGAAGATTTTATTAAAACTTTTTTTTCCAGCATGCATTGAATAAATACATTTTATTTTAGTATTTCTCTAAAAACAAAAGTACACCCATTTAATTCATCAAGGCCAAACAAGCCTACTTGAATCGTGAGTTGATAATAACTGCATGGTTATCCTTTAATATAATGCTTCTGAAATGAATACTGCTAAACAAGTACTTGTACTTTACCCATTAACTTTACTGTTTTACAAAAGCCAAAAGTTCTACTCTGAACTCCAGTTTCACAATGTTAGTTCATTGTAACATAAAACTCAGTAAATATCGGTACTGTTATGTATCTTGAATTCACTCATGGGAATCTCAGGGAAACATCATAATTCTACAAAAGTCTAATCAAGATTTTAGTACAGATTGTCATTGCTTTCTTTTGGTAAACTATATTTTTAATGAATATGTTTACAAATAGGATTCTTCCTATAGTGAAGATTGCACGCAAGACACTTAAAACATTTATTCGGAAACAAATGTATGGCACATTTAATTTAGGAGTTTCAAGAGGTGTAAACTCCACATCTGTTAAAAGAAGTTTCATCCCAACAAAGTCTCTGCAGCTGGGATGGTTTCAGAAGATCTGTTATGGTTGATAAAACTATAAGGAGGATAAAGATGATGCTGGAACTCCAGGTTTTATGCCCAATTCACTTTGGACACACCGGATGCAAACACTGGCCAGAAATACTTGCAGAAACACAATTATTTCATTTTGTTCAGTTCAACTGTAGTCCAAAAAGAAGAAACTGAAAGTGTAAAATGATCAAGTTGTTGATAAGTGAGTGCAACTTCATCTAGATCTTGAGTTAATTTCTCCATCCTCTGCTCGATCATCTTCTGCTTATTTTTATCCAGTTGAGGTTGCAGAGTGAACATGATTTAGAAAACATCAGGCTGTCTCCTCAGAGGAGCCTGCTGCAGTTTTACAGCTCTTGATCATCTAAACAGAAAAAAATGGAAAATATTATATAATAGAATGGCAGCAGATGTATGTCATTGTGTGTCAATGGAATAAATATATGTATAATTTTGCAAAATCACTTTACTCAACAATTAAAATGTGTTTGTTGCTTAAGAGTGGAACAGTAATCTAAAAAGGGACGTACATCTTAATTTAATGATCAATGTCTGACCATTTATATCATAATTCAGAATAATCCACCAAAAACGTCCATGAAAAGCTTATATTCCATACTGCAAACATGAAAAGGTAGTTACAAATATTATATGTAAAAGTGAGTTTTACAAATAATATTCATTTTTCTTAACATTTTCCAAAATATTGCAAACCACATAAGGATGGCAAACATGCCAGAACTCCACTGAGTTTTAAACTTAGCAACTTTAGGCAGAGCAATGTCTATAGTTCTTTCTTGAGTGACAGCCGCCTAAGCCTACTTTATCTCTGCTGTGTAAAAGGAAGTGAGTGAAACTGCAGTTCTTCAACTGGCCACCTGAGGTGGGTGGCAGATTTGAGCAGATTCCGTTTGACACCAGTGATAAAGTATAATACAGTGATTACATTATAGTGAAAACTGTAAAACTTTATATCCTAATTTCCTAATTTTCAGTACATAAGGACCACCAGTATTTTTGGTCATGTGTTCATTGCAGCTTAATAAATAATGTTGTTTCAGTTTTTCTCAAGATATTAATTTTAAGTTAACTTTTTTCACATTGCAGATTTAAAAAATGACATTTAGCCAAAATAAAATAATGAGCAAACATGGTTACAAGATTGGTAAGTTAAATTGTTAAATAGCTGCAAAACATGCTGGTTCATGCATCGTACTCTAACTGAAGTTTTTATTTTTCATATAAAAAATGTTGTTTTTTGCCAATATGCGACCTATATCTGATTCGGTCAGGACACTCTGAATGGCTCAACTGAGACTTTTTCAAATGCAACCAAGATTACTTTTTATATGTGGTCCTAGATCGGATCCTTATCAGATTTTTTTCAAAAGTGACCTGTGTCAGAACTGATTTGGAGTGGCAAACATTCACACACAGTGAGGCAGAGTCTACATCACACCTGGGTCACAGAAGGCTAGATATGACACATGGGGTTGATGCTTGCTGCTTATGGATTTGGTTTTCTGACCTAGGCACTTCATACTAGATTCACTTATTTATTTAATTTGTCTGTGTGTCACCGTTCAGTTCAGATCATAATGTGACGCGTACGATTCTGTCCACACCCCATCCGTGATCTATCATCTGTATGATAAATTTCTTATCTCGCATAGATCATTAACTGTGTGTGTAAATTGATACGTGTATATATATAAATATATATATATATGTGTGTGTGTGTAGGTGTAGGTGTGTACAAACTGCATAAACTGTAATGCACGAACTGTAACAAACAGACATGGTATGTTCAGGTAAGTGTTCTGTATATATGTGTGTAGTTGTGTAAACTTCAAAAACTGTACTGCTCGAACTATAACAAATATATGTTCAGGTAGGTATTCTTCCCTCTCCTGACTCTTTCCCCCTCACCTACATCTCTCATTCCACCATCCCCTTTCTTTTAACACCCTACTGTCCTGATGGACAGGACAAGGTTAAAAAAGGTTAAATTTAGCTAGCAACTGAAATGAAGTTAATGCATGATATGTCTTACCATTATTAAATGAAATTATTAGAGGGGGGCATTTGGGGTATTTTGGCTGCATCTGATTTTTTTATATAGGTGGGTGGGGGGAGTGTAACCCTCTATGCTCCCTGGAAATATGCCCCTGGCTGAAAACCGTTCTGTGAGTGATGTCTCAAATACTACATTTATAGTTTTATATACTATCATGTTCTGCATGGGAATAGACCTGAAAGTGGAGAAAAGACTCAAATTATCCAATTATATCAACAGTTTAAATTACACCGATACGGTAATCACAGATTCTTTACACCAAGGGTTTCTGGACATTTTAAACATAAATGCAAACATATTGAGAAAATAAATGTAATTAAAATTTTGTCAGAGATTTGGTTTTTAAATATGTAAAAATCCCTCTTTTTTGGATGAATATTATTTGGACCAAACTTTGCATACAGTGGAAATCAGCTGTGTTTACCTAATGATCTTCACTGAGATCTGTCCGGTTCCACTTTGGTCTCTCCATTCTGCTTGTCTCCAGATTTCTGCGAGAGGTGCGTGGAGACGGTGGCAGCCTGAACCACCGCTTTGAAGCTACGCTTGCGTTTCTGCACATTCTGCTCAGGGTGGAAGATGATCACGTAGACTTTGGGGATGTACAGCATCCCCAGAGAAACAGTGGCACTCAGGCTCATGGACACGGTCAGGGTGGTGGTCTGAATGAACATCTGGTTCAGGGCAGAAAAAAGATTAAGAGTAATATGTGAGCCTGCCCTTAGCTGTGACCTGTCACATGATGCAGATCAGCCGCGAAGGCTTTACACATACTGCCCATACGTTCTCTCTGCTGATTGTCATTTGGCTGAAATCAGTGTAATGTCAACTATTAAAGTAAGACGTCAGCCACTAGCATTCAGCCGATTTAAATAGTCTGCACTAAGAGCGCTTCAGAACATCTGCACACTTTAATGATGTGTAGCCTGATTCCAGGTCAGGTGTGTGACTTCCTACTTTCAGAAAATAAAAGAAAGTCACCAATGAGTGACCAAAGGGTGTGCGGCTATCTACATTTTAAGTGGAAACGCACAAACTGGCACATAATTACACGTGCCATCCTTCAGCCCATGTGATCCCTCTCTTCTCTTCTTTCCATTATACACAAGATGAAAAGGTTTGAAGAGCTAAAGAGCACCTGAGGGCAAGAACTCATTTGGTTGACCGGCCACTAAAAGAACTCTCTTTTAGTCAGCGTATACATTCCATTTTTAAATCTGGGCACTTTGTAAGCAAAACCATCCCCCAACGAATAAATAGATGACAAACTAAATGGATGAATGTATAAAGTGGCTATATCTTAAGGGATTTTCAGGAGTTTCACAAAGCACCAGTGCTATTAAACAGCAATTATGTTAACTTGATGTAGCTCGAGGGTTTTCTGGTTTCTAATCTGTTACTCTGGTTGAAGCATTTACAATCCTGCTTTACTGAACTGGAACCAGCGCACTCAGAAACAAATGCTAGTGAGCAGAGGTATGTACCTTTTCTGTGGATTGTGATGTGCCAAAAAATATAGGCACAAAAGCCAGCCAGATGATGCAGGTGGTGTACATGGTGAATCCGATGGGTTTGGCCTCGTTGAAGGTCTCAGGAACCCCCCTGCTTTTGATGGCATAGACTGTGCATGTGACCATCAGCACCATGCTGTAGCTCAGACAGCCAATAAGGGACAGATCGGACATGTCGCATTTCAGGATGCCCCGTGCATACTCTGGGTTTGGAGGACGGAGCTCGTCAAAGTCAACATTGGTGTGAGGGGGAACCACTCCAAACCAAATGAAAATTGCCAAGACCTGTCGAAGCAAAAGAGAAGAGCTTTCACTGAAAGAACTGCATTCAAAATCTGGCTTCATTCATTATTCATTGGACACAAACTCTTTAGACCAAAATGGAGCACTGTGATGATAACACTGTAAACAACCAGAAAGGCTTGGGCGAAAGCTGTTTCACTGAACATTATGTTCCATAGCTTCAAGTTAAATTATAAATACTGCAAGCAACTGAACCTTTCTTTACTATAATTTTGTTGAGTTATTCCTAGAGGGAAGTCTAGCATGATGATGCATTTAAGGTAGCTTATTATACATCTAAAAAAAAAAAACGGTAAAATGTCTTATTTATATGAGTGAAATAAGTATTCAAACCGCTATTAATCAACAGGATTTATGGAAGATTTTTGACTTTTAAACAAACATTACAAGACTTATGACACATAATTTGCAAAAAAAATAATTGAATTAAAATGTTAGAATACACATGATCATCTTCCAGTTTCAATTTACAGACATCTAGTGGTGAAAAGAAGAAATAACCATTGGAAGTACAAGACCTGTAATATGGCTTGTATTTTTCAAAGTTCTGGCAAAAAAAGCACAATGGGACAAAAAGTGCTTGGAACAGTGTATAAAGATTAGGGTTTACAATTTTCACATAGTTTTGACCATGTCTTTTTGCGGCAAATTTTTTATTTTGTTTCAACAATTGATTTTTGTGATAAAACATAAAACATATTTAAAATGTAATACTCAGAATTGTATATATGGTACAATTTCAGGTTTGTTGTTAAATTTTGTTGTGTGTAATGTAATTAAAAAATATTTGTTAAAAGTAGTGCTCAAAAGGTCCTGGACTTCTAAGGGTTAAAGAGAGCATCAAGCACCAAAATAGAAAGGGGTTAAATCCTGCATTGCATTCAAGTTTTTTGGTCAGATAACTAAACTCAACTTGATATGTTTGTAGAAGAAGGAATGTTGCATATGAACCCCAAAACACTACCTGCATCATTAGAACACCACATTAAAGGGACTTTGGACAGGGCCATGTGCACCATCAACTCTTAGATGGGAACAGGCCATTTTAAATGAGTATTCCAGCAAGACAACGGCCTGAAAGAAGCACAATAAGTCCTGGAGTGGTCTGGCCAGTGCCAAGTCTGATGGACAACTAAAAAAAACATCTGACCTCTAAAAGATTCAAGCCACTAAGTATTAAAGCACAAATACTCGTTTGATTCACGTAGGTGCATATCAGTTAAACCCAAAAAACACTTCTCTGGAATTTTACTCCCAAAACAAAACTACCATTTATTTTATGGACTGAATATCTCTTTGTTTGTAGACAAATTTTCAAATACAGCTGAACATGTTTTAGTGTCTTTCATACACAGGGATGCATCACAAAAAAGAAGAAATGTAAGCAATAAAAAAATGTTTACCATCTTGAAACACTAGAAGAAATAGTTCTTTAAATCATGTGTGATTATGGTTCAAATAATAGGCCAAAAACTGACAATGTTTCAATTTCTTCATGAAGCTACACACTATGATCACTTACACACTGACATTCGTCACTGAACAACCCAGTTTTACCATTTATAAAATACAAAACAAATCTGGATAATTCTCTTGATGCAAATAGAAAAAAATCCAACCCGTTCCAGAGAGTCCCTTTCGCCAACTTCAATCCTGTCAGATTGAGTTTAAAAATGGACACAAAGGAACTTGTGCACTGGATTCAAGCTTAAACTTTCTGTCAAAAGAACACTGCACAGCTTACAATTTCTTAGTCAAATAAGAAAATACTTTTTCAACAACAAAAAAAGACTTATTAGAAGATACATGTTGAGGCAAGTGGTAAATTCGTGCTCAGTGTCTTCAGCTCAAAGAAAATAACATTGACCCAATGGTCAAATTGTGAGGTCCGGTTTCTTTCTTTGCCTAAATGCTTTACCTTTATACATACAACTCTGTGACAAATTTCTCTTGACCTCCGTGGAAATTACAGCCTGTTCAAAACATGCCTCCTAAAAATAAAGATATATAAATGCTAGATGTACATTTTATCACTTACATGTTAGACAAAAATTGTGTTAGACAAAGTGTGCTACGTTTGACACCTGAAGTTAAAAGTGTCTGCTATAGACAACACTAAAGTTTCACCGGGTATTTTTACCCGGCCACACAATTAGCTTTTGCATTGGTCAAGTACCATTTTGAATAGTGGTACATGACTGAACCAAACAAGGGCCATATCTCAGCCAAGTAATGTAAACAACTTATGAAACACATTTGATGTCTGTGTAATACTTTGTGCTATTACGGTAGTTAAAAACAACTCACCCATTTCACAACGCCGCCATTTTAAGAATGAAAGAGAGGTTGAAACCTGAAGTAGAGGTTAACAACTATGCTATTGAAAACAAACCTGGAACTTCTACCAAGATATTTAATAATTTATGTTGAAATTGGGCTGAAAATAAATGTTTAATCGTTTTATTGAACGCTACACTATGCAATTTCAAAAGTAATGATAAATTAAGATAATGTCTCTGACTACACAACAATAACACATCCTTTTTCTTGAATTTCTTCTACTATTTCTGGGTTTCTTCCCACAGGGGCCTCTCTTTCATTCTTAGAATAGGCGAATAGTGCCTCTCCCAGACTCAGGCCAAGCTTAGCCTACATGTATTTCATGCCAGTGCCAGACAAATGCCAACTATGGACAAAATGGGTTTGGGGATCATCTTTTGAAAGGGCATTGCTGAAAACAGTAAAAGGACTTTAAAAGAATATATTATAAAAATGTTTTTTTTATTACATGTACTTTGTTATGAGAAATATTTCCACATTATTATCTTTAAAAATGTCCATTTAGCGTTTGAATCAGAACGTGGTTGTTTTACTAAACAAACATTTTTTACTACTTGTTTGAACTTGGGAAACTGCCAAAAATGTGAATTATCCAATTGGTAAAAGGCTTCAAATGGATTGTTAGGATTGACCAATGAATTATGACCTGAAGTTCAGCATATGCTGTATGATCCAGTCATTATAAGCTCTCACCTGAGCTGAGATCAGAATGAACGTGATGATGAGCTGCGACGTGGGGCTGATAAACTTTGGAGGCGTGACTGATTTCTTCCCCTGCTCAAAGATCCTGTAGATGCGATTGGTTTTTGTGAGCATGGCTGAATAACTGATGCACATCCCCAGGCCCAAGAGCAACCGTCGAAAGGCACAAACCACAGTGCCTGGCTCAGCGATCATGAGGAACGTGATGAGATAGATGAGAAAGATGCCCGTCAAGAGAACATAGCTGAGCTCTCGTCCAGAAGCACGCACTATTGGGGTGTCATTGAAGCGAATGAAAGTGATAATGACCCCTGACGTAGCGAGAATTCCCAACACAGCCAGGAAAACTGGAATGATGGCCCATGGTGAGCTCCATTCCAGCTTTATGATGGGAGTTGGGCGGCACCCAGTGCGGTTAGGTGTAGGCCTCATGTTAAATGGGCACATGTCACAGTTAAATTCATCCAGGAGGTACTGATACCCATCGCACAACTCGCAATGCCAGCAACATGGGACACCTTTCACCATCCTCTTCCTTTCTCCAGACTCACAGGGGAAGCTGCAAACTGAGTCTGGAACCAGCTTGTCGCCTCCAGACCATTGCATGTCCTCTGCCTAATGGGAAGAGAGGGTGATATTTGAACAATGAACTTCCTAAACTACAGAGGGGTTCAGAATGCTTACACTGAGACGCAAGTGGTTGGTCCATTGCCCAATGAGCTTATAGCCTGGATTGGTGGTGTTGGAAAGCTGGTACTGGAAGATATCGTATCGTCCTGGGGCATCACCGTTTTCATTGAACATCACACCTGTTCCTGCGCTCCCTTCAGAGAAAACATAAAGGGTTTCAGATT
This sequence comes from Danionella cerebrum, assembly GCA_007224835.1. Lineage (NCBI taxonomy): Eukaryota > Metazoa > Chordata > Actinopteri > Cypriniformes > Danionidae > Danionella > Danionella cerebrum. Next base: position 394,416 of record SRMA01026841.1, on the reverse strand, counting down.
AAACATTGCAAAAAGGAAAATTTGAATCGAGGGAGTTGCAGGGGCATAAAATTGTATAAAGGTGTGACAAGGCACGGCTCTGCTCACCATTGTTTGTTTTCACACAGTATAATTGTAAAAATAACTTTGAAGGTGACTTCATAAAAGTATAAGAAGTAACACTGCGCTGTACTCTAGGGTCTCATCTGGCGAAAAACATTAAGCTTATGTATTCCTCACAGCAAGCTTGTATTATTTGTTTGTCTCTGGTACACTCAAAATAAATAATATGTCATTTCTTGAATGGCTCAATTTTCAGGAAAAATGTGTTTTGAGACGGAAGCAGAACACAGGATTATGTATTTGCAAGTAAATGAAGTGCATGATAAACCATAATAAATATACCCGGTACATAGTATTTATATTTATTCAATGATACTGATTTATATTTATTTTATTCTGATTTATAAGATACTGGCAACTAACCTGAACCTATCCATCCGAAAAAAATAGTAACAGTAACAGGCCTTCAAGAAAAGAAGCAACTAACTGTGATTTTCAGTTAAACCTCTAGAAAATGTATAGAATATAAACTCTTCATAGAGACATCCATCTCTGGTTTTGGTTTACCACAGAATACCAAAGAGGCAAAAGCCCAATGTCCGCTGATACTACAGTTCAGGACAGGCTCACTGCTGACTCAAGAGTTCAGGATTGAATCTCTACAGACTCTCCAGAGTTAACAAGAGTTTACACAATCTCTACTGCCTCTCTAGAGTTCACGACAGAATCTCTACAGTCTCTCCAGAATTCAGTAGAGTTCAAAAAAAAATCTCTATGGTCTTTCTATAATGTGCTAGAGTTCAGACGAGAATCTGTGTTATCTTTCCAGAGTTAAACAGAGTTCAGGAGGGAATCTAGGAGTGACGTAGTGATGGAGTTTGTCATCCTATAACCAGTAGGTTGGCAGTTTGATCCCCACCAGGTCCATTCTACTGTTGAGGCCTTAGGCACGCCACTTCGCCCACATTGGAAGTGTGTGACTGGTGGGGTGTGTAGAGTTAACTAGAGTTTGCAGAGAATTTCTACAGTCTCTCTGGAGTTTAGTAGAGTTCAGAACAGAATCCCTGCAGTGTCTCCAGATTTCACTAGAGTTTAGGACAGAACCTATATGATCTCTCCAGAGTTACTAGAGTTTGCAGACAATCTCTACAGTTTCTCCGCAGTTCACTAGAGTTCAGGATACAACCTCTACAGTCTCCTTCAGGACAGATGATGTTGACAGGAAAACAAAAGATCCCAATTTTTATTTAGAAAAATATATGTTTTAAATCCTTAAAATTACAGAACAAATCACAAAGGAGACTTTTTGGCTAAGTTTTAAGAGTTTGAACTAACTTTTATTACTGAAAGCCAGATTTGACTTTTTTGTAGAAGCCAGAGAAACTATAAAACAGTAAATAAATTTTGATTTTCTCTGTAAATCAAATGCAGATCTAAATTAGTATTCAATTAGTTTCAATATTTTAAAGTAGCAAACAATATTTCAAAATGAATCCCTAAATTCCATGCATTTCGACCTGTGGCAGCTGGTGACCTACCTTACTTGATATCGCACCTTCTCAAATGTGACTCTACAACCTCAGACCAGAAACTATATGATTTGTGCAGCCAGGTTAGATACCCGTCTTTTATTCTTTAATTGAGTAAATCCTCAGCAAACTAGACAATATCATAAAGTGTAATGGATGTAACACAATCTCTCAAGATGTATATCCACAAGGACAGATGTGCAAACCCAATCTCACATGCCTTTCTGAAGTGTAAACCAATCCAAACGGTGAGGCGCAATGTCTTCGTGCATCATGTTTTATTCCCCCCAGGCTCTCAAAGCCAAAAAGATTTCCCTATAACAGCGTGGGGACATCCACATTGCATAAACTGAATAGATGAGCTTTTCATAGAAATCTCTTAGGAGCATGGGACAAAGAGAAAAGGGATTTTCAACGAGATGCGGCTGAAAAAGTAAATGCGCCTTGTGTTTTGAGAGAGGCTGCCCTGGGGAAAATCAAAGACAAGAAGAGAGCTGAAGGAGGGGGTTAAAACAAGTCTGTGCACTGCAGTATTGTGCATTAGTGCATCTCTTCAGGCTAGGATTGAGTGCTGACCTCTCTCTCAGCTCTATCTAACCCATGGGACTCACAGCTTTCGTCCTTGGAAACATGAACGGCTTCATTTCTGGACTTTCTTCTTGCACCGAAACACTCTTCACCTATTTTCACCTGTCAGTCTCACAGTAATGGCACTGTCCTCGATTTAAGCCAAGTTTCTTATGTGTTATATTACTAGCGGATTCAAAGCAATCATCTGATACAAATTCAGAACTTAAAAAAACCATGTGTGCTTCATTAGTCTTGTATGAATAATAATCTATTGGTGACTGCAAACTCAAGGTCTCGTCTGAAATGGCAGACATGGCATGTTCTGTCCTTGAGAAATCTTACCATTAAAATTGACTTCACGGATGTAAGTCAGCAGACTCCTTCCATCCACCGGGTCCATTTTGTCACAAACGCCCATTGAACCCGGGCAGAGGTCGATGTGCATACTGTGAAGAGCATGGGCCATGGCATACACAGCATCAATCACAAACTGCACCTTGCCTTCCTGCTCGTACGCCGAATCCTGGCCAATTCGTTCCTCCCCTGAAAAGGCCAAAGCAACATGACCGGAATTGAAAAGCTTTGCAGAAGGAATAATCCACTTAGCTGTGCTTTACACATCTTTAAAGTTGAAGAATATAAAAGCTCTTGGAGATCATTTGTAGAGTAAATACTTTTCTTGCCTGTACATTTCCTTAGCAAGCCTTCGCCTCTGATTCCAGGCCTTGTGAGTTTGCATTTGAAGTCGTCCTCCCAGAACTCGGCAAACCAGATGTTTCTTCTGTTGTTTTCCAGAGATCTTGTTGTGAAGTACTGGTCAAACCCTTAGAAATTGAAAGAGTTAATGGGCTTTTGTGATTTAATCAGACACGATTTGGACAAAAACTGAAAATGTCCATCCTAAAATGTTAACCTGCTTTAAACCAGCCTTTAAAAGCATGAAAACTTCTATGAAAAGTCTTTCACAAGCATAAAAAGATAAACAAAAAACTGTTCTTCATACTTAATTGTTTTTTTCATTTACTATTAACGAAAAGGCTACTTTTAACTTTAAAATTTGGGAGGAGCGCTTCCTGAAGTCCTGCACTCTCAAAAAATGGAACACAATGCAATTAAAACTATTCAATTTCAATTTTTTTTACCTTATTAATAACTAAAGTGCATTTAAAGCCTCAGATGGTAATGTTTAGTACCAGTTAAAGTATGACTGAAAAAGGTACAAAGCTGTTCCTACAGTACAGGAACATTTCATTTTAAATTTACTGAATTTTCTATTTGATTCAGGATAAAATCATTTAAATACATGCTTAAAAGTTATTCTAACAAATGAAAGTTTAAGTGATTAAGGATAACACAGTGGCATAGTGGGTACCACTGTGGCCTTTCAGTGAGAAGGTTGCTGGGTGGAAGCCAGCGAATGGCCTTACTGAGAGGAATTTCCATGTTTTTCTGTATGACCAAAAACATGCATTAGGTTCAGTTACGTGCAGTGAGGTTCATGTCTGGTGAGGCACTGACGTCATTAGTCATTACAAACATATGAGCCAATGAAAAAAACCTACAAAGTAGCGTATTCACCATTTGATTGACTACTGTTAACGTTTTGTCTACAACTTAATTTCAAAATGCTTTCCATCTATAAAATGTAGCATACAAAAAAGCACAAAAACAATTTTATCAACTTGCCTATACTTATAAATGAAGTCTGTTCCCTGCTCCTCCTGAAGCAAACGATCGATAACTTGTTTGTAGAAGTGTTCCTTTTCTTTGTTCAGTTTTTAAAGTCTCTAACTCTAGTGTCTTTCTAATTATCTCCAGCTTCGAATGAGAGCTCATTTTTTAAAAAATTTTGAGTTTAAAAACTCAATAAAACAGCAGACCTTAACTTGCTAAATATTTACTGTACCCTGCTAATTCTATTATTCTTTTGCCGCGAAACCGTAATCTCTGGGATCAAAAGCACCCCCTAGAATGAGGGTGACGAACATCGTGCCTCACCTGGGGCATTTACATCTGCACACAAACATAGTTGTGGATAAAAACACTTCCACACCAACATACAGAAAGACAGCAAAGCCGTTCTATTCCACATAATAGATAGTGATTACGCAGATCAAGGAGAGGCCAGCCGGGCTAGACACCCGTAAATGTGAAATAATCTCCAGATTTTGTGCCCTTCCTTACCACCATACTATATTTCCCAAATGCATTGTGATTGTGTTGAATTCAATGAATAGTGATTGGCCTGGTCTACATAATCAATTTATACCATCAATGGATGCTCGCTTGGGGAGGATGGTAACTGCCCCCTCAGCCACGTCCTCCTGGTTTAGAATGGGTGAGATCTTTGCTCCCCAGCTGTCTGATCCCACAAATAAAAAGTGACCCGTCAGGTTGGCTCTTTTTGCAGCTTCAAGAACTCTCCTATAACAGAAGGATACAGACATATTAAAGGCCTCAAGAAAGCTGATTTGGATTTACAAATAAAATAGAACTCACTTTATATCGTCTTCATTAGCGAAAATAATGACCCCTCTAGCATTGGACGTCTCCATCAGTCTTTTTATGATCTTGTCAAACTCTCCAGGTCTAGGCTCTCGAGGAATTTTAATGGACTGTGCAATGCAAAGACCTCCTGAATGAATAGAACAAACAACGACAGACAGTTTGGATTTATTAATGACTGCGAGGGCTTTGAGTGTAACATCCAGGTAAATCTGCAGCATGTTTCTCATTACATCTAGGCTACTAACAACTTGTTCATACACTGGAAACCTCACAAATCCCCAGATCATTATCCTCTTTCCTCATCAAATACAACAGTAGATGTGTTAAATCCAAGGATAAACTGTGAAAAATTACACCTCAGCTTTGGGAAATCAGGGTGTGGATAATCTAGGCAAATTGAGGGTAAATAAGCTTAAAATGCAGCATATGAAAGCAATTATATACCTGCTTCCCTGGATATCTGGAGGAAAGCATCCACACCGCTCTCTCCATAGTTCCCTTCTGATGCCAGAGTAGAGACATAGTTCCAGCCCATGGCTTTGACAATGTCCACCATCGCCTGGGCCTGGAAGGAATCCGGTGGCACGACTCGAGAGAAGAAGTCATAACGGTTGTTGTCGCTAAGCTCCGGGGCTGTTGAAGCATAACTGATTTGAGGTATCTGCGAAATATGAAGATACCAAACACATGATTTTATGGAAATACTTTATTTTTAACAGCAATTGAGTTAAAACATTCTTCCTACTATGGCTATTGCTTTAATAGGTTAAGTGGTGGTCAGCCTTCAGTCACTTCTACTTGAACAAACGTGGTCCATGAACTCATTGGAATTTCTGATTGGAACTTTTTACTCCTCCAACTATTGGAACTCTCAGAGTGTTTCATTTCCAACTATTCTGAATGCAGTACTTTATCTCTGGGGTGTGTGTACTGAAATTAACCCACAAAACATGTATATACTATGTACTGTATTTACATAATCCTAATATGAATTCTGCTCTACTCTATTGTTATGTTTCTAAACTTGTGAATCCATATTTACTGGAAAACCCATACAAATACAATGCTATACATGATGATTTTAGTAGTTGTTGCTTCTTGCAAGGAACTACTGGGCCTCCTGTATCCTGAGAAGGCTTGTAAGGCTTTTTGTCTTTTTGTCATGTTTCACAGCAGAACAGTTTGCTAAAATTCACATTTTAGTACAGTTCGCTGTTTGTAACCAGTACTTTCCTACCAATCTAAAGATGCATCACGTGACAAGCATTTGGCCCTAAATGTCTCTTGGCTTAACCCAAGAAACACACTTGCACTTTACCTGTGGATAAAAAGTGACTGATGCTGTAGTTCATCGACTGACCACTTGAGGCTGGTTCCACAAGTTAACAGGTTCCCATTGATTTCCATGTTAAAAATGCTTAACTTTACAACAGACAAAATACATGTTTAATCTGGTATTTTGGCTCTGGGTTGTTTTTAACGCTGGTAATTTTGACCTTGACAACACTGAGGATATATTAAACATTTAGTCGCATAGGTACATGCCTCTGTGCACCTTTTTATCCAATATTGATTATCGGTTAACGACACACTTCATTTGCTGGTTATTTCCAATGTGAGCATCCAAATCCTTAATCAGAAACCACATCAACGGACACTATGTTCATAGTTGTATATGATTTATCCCTCTTTGATCACAAGTCCTCTTATGCTGATTACTGAGAACTTAGATTCTGAAAAGGACAACAAGAGGACACTTTTTCCTCCTCCAGTCTACCGAAATGCATTAGCATATGCGTCAAGTCTCCCATTTTATCAAGACACTACTGTATTTCAACTGTTATTTTCCCATTCATTTCCTGTACTACAATATAATCATTGTAAATATCATTTTAGGTATATTTTAAGGTATTCATGTGCCTTTCCAAACTGAATTGTCACCAGCCTCATGAGAATCGTCACCTGCAGTAACAAACTCAGTATAACCAATCAGAGCAATTGATGGATGTAAGGAGAGTGAAGGCATTTTAGCCAAAAAAACTGAAACTTCATATAAATATCTCAACAAACTTTCTAAGGAAATGGGACACAGTTACTCGTTCTGTTTTGTAACTGTAGTTTCTCTCATGGGCAAAGGAAAAAAGTACATCAGAACAGTAAAATCAATCCCTCTGGCACAGCCCACTCTTTCCAAAAAAGATGCAATCACATGAAGACATTAGTGCACAACACACACAACTCCAAATCAATTTTGAGCATGCAACACGACTGCAAAGTTGTGTTGTTCACTATTGGGCCACCATACTATTATAGGAATTACAGAAATAGCAGTGTCCACAGCATTCAGTATTAATAAAGGTAGATTATCAGATTCTGAGCTTCTACTTTACTTGTAGGTAAACCTGTCTTAAAATGTAAGAAATACTGGACCTCAGTTGTGCTGTTGGGACAACTGGAGTGGAGACATTTTTTTTGATCTTTGAATCAAAAACTTCAAAGGTTTATCTTTGTAGCTTGGAATGGAGCAATGTACTGTTTTCATTCAAAGCAACTGCCAACACCAAGAATTGAAAACTTTTGAGTCGCAAACAACACACTTTTCCATTTTGTTCAAAACGTTGATTGATACATGGTCGAAACGTCGTTCAAATGCTTAAAGGGTCCATATTATGCAATTTTTATAAATAATATAATAAATTTTTGACTAGCACAGCATCATAACTTTCTAAATACAATATTAATCGTAAAATTCCTTGAATTACCTCTTATTTTTGCTAAGTGATGTTTACCCCCTATCCTTCCAAAACCATGCTTTCGCCACGCCCCTTTTGGACCTTGCAGTTCGGGAATTATGGGTAATGCCTATTACATTATACAGTAGTCGAAAGAAAACACACTTTCTCTACATTGTTCTTCTCCGCGGGTCTGCTGTTACTACTTCCAGGTCAAGCAGTGCACCCAATCTGCAAAGAGATGAGCTGAACGAGCGATTATTCTGATTGGTCAGTAAGAACTACGGGCATTGCAAGGAACATCGAGGAATACACAATAACACAAAAATGCATAAAACTTGAAGTATATTTTTAATGAGGGAATGATATTAAAATATGGTAGGAATGTTAGAAAAGTTGATTTTGCATAAAAAGGCACCTTTAATACAATCAGGAGTGCTGCATAGGAAATGTCAAATAAGATCAAAACCTCTATTCATAAGTTGAGCACAGCTTTTGAATTTATGGTAACTGCCATAAAATAAAATAATGTAAAGCTAAAGCTCTTAATTAACGGTGATGACGACCAAAGATTAATCTTTTTCATATCTATATACCATTGTGTTTGTGAGAGGACAGTTGTGTAATTTTGCTCAGACATGTTTGCTGTAGCACAGAAAAATCCGGCGAAATACAGATGGCAGAAACTACCACTTTAAAAGCATTTGTTTGTATCAAATATCATGAGAAGATTAATTTACTGTTGTGCTACTTCCTTAATGATGCAGATGATGTCACTGGGCTAGGCTTTGCGTCCACTAATGTCTACCAAGCCGGCAAGGCTTAATGAAAGGTTCTTTAAAGATGTCGGCCAACGGACAGTGAGGAAAAGGTGGATGCCACCCGGAGGAGGAGAGAAGAGGGAGAGGACCATTTGACAGATTATCTAGAAGGATTAAAGGGGTTTTAGTCAAATTATGTTAAGCACAGAGGGAGAGAGAGACAGATCAAGAGACAAGGTTGCCATTTCTCAGCCATAAGCCATACAATATATTTAATTCTACTAGCTCACTTGCTATGACAGATTTAACCACTCCTCCCCCATATTACAACATATACGTTTCTGCTGCATTGGGCTGGTTGGGCTCTCCAAGCAGACACTTGTTACATCTAGCAAAAGAACCAAGAGTTGTTCACCTAAATATCTGCAGTATGTTTGTCTTCCCATACTCCTTGTAAGTACGTATTTGATAATTTAAAGTTTATATATGTACTATTTATATAACTACAGAGTCCATTATATCCTTCTTTCAAAGGAGCAAAAAACTCTACAAACAAAAAAAATTACGAGGTTGTTGTCAGTACACAATCTGCAAATTGCATGATTCGCAAAACGTCATGGATTACGTCACGGTTTCCCCACATGGTAGTGTAATGATCATATCATAGTTAGAATGGAGTACACGAAAGAAAGTTATCTTTTTACATAGCCATCTGGCAGTATTTGACTATTAGGCTTGTGAATGCGGCATTAAAGCACACTAAGAGGCACGTTGAGATGAAAGTCATACCATCAGCCTGTGGGTAATAACGAATCATCTAACGTTTATCAGGTTTGTAGATAATTGTCTTTTATTCTTAACACCAAACAGAAAGGTAGTCTTCAAGAAATGTCCCAAAGTCAGGCTTAGAAGGTGAACAAAAACTCCAAAAACAACCAGGAACAGAAGATCAGAAAACACAGGAAGACCAACTATGGGGAAAAAAGGAGCAAATGCATTTTCACCGACAGACTAATCCAGACAAACAATAATACTCTGGGACAGACAGACAAAAGTCCGGGACTTAAATAAACAGACCTGGCGAGTGACAGCTGACAAGAATGAACAGTAGCTACAGTAAGCTACAGTCACAAAATTCCATTGGCTTGAATGGTATCGTGTCCGGCAATGCGAAAGGGGAAGCTCCTGCCTACGTGGTGCGATTCTGGTTAGTATTGCAATAAAGTAGATTTGAGAGCATCCTGTTATAATTTAGAGGAGTTATATAGTGAATTGTTCATATTTAAAATGACACTGTTTTGTGGGTGGGCTCATAACGGATGCATGTGATGAGCATCTGCATTGTTCAGGAGTAGTGTGACCACCCCATAAGAGGAAGAAACCTATGATAGTTACACATGCATTTTACAGTTATTAACTCCTCACACCCCATGGGTCCAAATTCTCACGATTCTCGAATTGATTCCGAAAGAGATTCTCGTCTTACAGGCTGCACAGATAATTGAAAGACACTAATGCTCCAGCCAATTAGAGGAGGGAGCTTTTTGTTCAGAATTTTAACCCACTGAGGCAAAAGACAAAAAGCTAAGGAGTGACAAGAAATGCTTTACGTTACGAATATATTACGAAATATTTTGTTTCGAGATAAGAAAAATATTCCAAGATACAACAAAAGTTCTTACATCGGATAAATAGTTCTGCCCAATTATCCGCTAGTTAAGTCTGACATCGTGCTGCGCTTCCGGGTTCTGGCTTGGCTCTTCACTCTTCACAGAAAATAGTAAAAGGTACTTTGATAATAATCACACGAAAAACGATTTCAGTCAGTTTTAAATCAAGCAAAACATTTTGAATAGATTACCAATAATGTGCTATAACAAAAGTGAAGGTGTCCTAAAAGAAATAACGTTTATTAAGTGGAATATGCTGTTGTGTAGCGCAAATTAGAGGAGAAACCTGTTACGCCTTCTCAGAAGCATTCTCTTCATCTCTTCACACACGCTTTCGGTACCGTCTACGCTTGTTCTTGGTTCCGTGTTGGTTTTCGGAATTTATGAAATATCTCAAGAACGTTAACTTTCGTACGTGGTGCCGTAATGTTTTTTGCCACCCGTTCCACCTCCTCTGACACTTCGCCCTCACTCGCAAGGTAAGGTTTCACATTTGTGTACATATTACTTATTTTGCTTGTGTTTTATTCTGTTTTATTATCATTTATTACATTAACAATGTGTAGATTTACGGATTGAAGAAAAGTTACTTGATTTTTCTCTGGTTTTCCATTTTTTTTTTCTCAAATTATACTGTTGTTTCTGAGACCCATTGTATAGATTAGGCATAATCTAAAAATTCGACATACGAAAAATTTGAGATACGAACGCCACCCTGGAACGTATTAATTTTGTATCTCAAGATACCACTATACTTTGTATAATATATTACCAAAACGTGGCAACCTTTGTAACCAGAGGTTGAAATGTACTCAGGTAGTAATGATACAGTACGCCTTTAATTATTCTTAGAAAACTTCCCTATTACTAATGAAAGTAAGTTCACCTACCCCACTCACCCAATTCCCTGGAGTTATCTAACTCTGAGAACCCTGACTAATTGTCTTCAAGTTTTATCAGAATTGACATGAAACTGAGTGTCTGGAATTCTTATTTCAATAGAGCTTCAACTGTTCTCCACATAGTAATAATGAGGAGCTGGAGCCTCCCTTGCACAAACACCAGCACTAACAGCTGTTCAAGGTTTCCCCACCTTGATTATGGCTGCCAGGTGCTCCCACTTTAATCTCAAGCCCTCACAGTATAAAAAGACACAAACAAATGGTAATATCAGAATAGTATTTTCCATGTTAGATATAACACACAATGATGTATAGTCACTGAGTAGTTTGCATGAGTTCATAGTATTTGAGAAGCAGCCAGAAAGAAATATCCAGATAACCCACTACTTCCAGTCTACTTCATTATGATAAAGAATTTCTGAGTGGGAAGGACGAGAAACAATTGATGTAGAGTGGGCACATGACTCTGATATTGTAGAGCTGTTATTTGATCTATTGAATATTGAAACAATATCGATAGATTCTTAAAAGGTTGAAAATGTGAAAAGATTCTTATACAAAATAGATTCTTAATGTTCGTAATCCCAATTGCCATTGAATAGATTTTTATAATGAAAATTAATTCATTCATCTTTTCTACCCGCTTGTTTCCTTTCGGGGTCACTGGGGTCTCCTTCGGCAGGTTGCCAATCCATCACAGAACTTACCCCAACACACCTTCACCCAACAAAAGAGTACCAGGAGTTGTAATCAGTGGAGTGGAGATTTCCAGCAGAGACACAGCAGGAGTGCACAGGGGATCCAAGCTGGCAGGAACTAATCATGGAAAATCAGGGGGTGTGAACCATCTGACAATCATAGGGGTTGGAGGTGATTAAATGCAGGTGAGGTCAGGTGGCTGGCTACGTCTCTGCTGGGTACACTGAATCTTTTGACTCAGAGCTTTTTATTCATTTTTTTCTTTCTCGAAGATTGTCAACTATTCTTTAGGGTATTTCGTTTCTAATCTCTAAGTGTAATCAATGTTTAAGTTTATAAAACTGGTAGTTTAGGAACTATTTTCTGACTTATATATACATAGTATGTACTGTGCCGTTTTAAGCAGGCGTGATAAAATGCTATAAAAAGAATGCTTTCAATGGTTCTCACAGTCTATTTATGTTGGGTTTTTTTCTTTTTGTGAAGAAAAAGGGCAACATATTTATAATACCATCTAAATTTAATGTAAGTATGTCCCTCTGCACTGAACACTTTGTATATTACAATATATCTCTCGAAATAGAACTTAGTAAAGAATTTATGTTCATTAACACTAATGAAAGTTAATATTCTGTTTCTAACTTATGGCTCATGTATACCCATCTCTTCACTGTGCTTTGAGATTAACATATTTACAGAATTTGAGAGTCAAGCCATATATATATAGCAGACCAAAACACCCACAAAAGCTGGGTGATTGTTAAACGCCAGTCTCCTGCATGCCCACACGCTTGCTCTCATCAGTTAAAACCAGAGAACAGAGGCTGTTTGTGACTGATAACGGTGCAGAGTCCAGACACATTTCTTCAAGCTCAAGTTTGACTCCACCAGAAGCCTGAGATATCCAGAGGGAAGCGATGGAGAATGCAGCCTCACTCCGTTTAGAAACGTTGTGATTAAAGCATTAGATCTAACCAACTCGGATCAAACCCACAGCAAGCTTTCAAATAATCACCATTACATTAAATATTGTCGTTTTAAATCTCATGATGATGAGTGTTGAAATATGCAAATATAAAGCCCATATAGAATAAAACAACCATTAGTTTGGATGCATTCCTGAAACAAAAATTTAAACATTGTCTAAAGTTCTTTTGTTGATATTTTAGAGCAAGAGGATTACCATATGGGGATTTTCTCTTTTTACCACTACACCACAGAAAACTGAGCCAAAAAAAACCTTCACAATTTAGGATTAAGGTTAACATAATTCGAGCAAATGATACAGATACATTTATAAAGAAAAAAACCTCCATGACGCATTCAAAGCACAGAAAAGAGGAAAAGCTCAATGTGTGATGTAAGTAAATGCTTGCAGAATTCATTGAATCCACAGAGGCTTACTTGGACATAAATGTACAGTTAATTTAAGCAATGTATAATGACATAAAGATTTTGAACACTTTAAAATGCTGTCAAAGCTTTCTTGTGTCTCAATAAAGTGTGGTGAGTCCCTCTTTTAAAATAATTTTACACGACATGAAAACAATAAAAGTTATTGTGACTAAGAATGGCTAAAATTGTTGTCTCTTAATACAAATGCCTTGGTCAGTAAATTTGAGGCTTCACACACTATACTCGCCACTAACACTGTTGTCCCTGCTTCTAGCTACACCAGTGAACTGAACCGTCCGCAGGGATCAGGTGGGTGTAGCGTGCTGTGGTACATATTTCTGAAATAATTTTCTTTACCTTTTCATATAGGTTCAAACTGGATTTTTCATGACGCAAACTGAAGCCGCCTCTTTTTAATGAATATATAAATCTGGAATGGTTATTTAAATTAAAACTAATGTATAAGTAAGTCACATATTAGAGTGGAGAAGACTTTTAGGGTTTGCAAGTCTGTCTAAGCCAACCTTCTTATGTAAGTAAAACCAACAGGCAAAGTGACAGTTCTTATGTAGGTATGTATGTAGGGTTCTTAATCGAAGAGTGATTCCAGTTTTTTGGAATAATACTTAATGTTAAGATTTAGATTTTTTTGTTCCTTTATCTTGAACAGAAAGGATGGTATTGTGACAGGAAGGGAAGCAGGCAGAGAGAGGGTAATGTTAGGAAATTACGTCCAACACACTGTCCACTACACCATCGTGTATGACCTTTTTTAATCTGCCAGGACCAATCTCATCGAGACCTCATGTGTTACTGTAAGGCTGTATTCCATTTCTACCCCTACCGCTTAAGGTGAAGGGCTGAAAATATACACCTATGAATTAATCACTCATATGAAACTGTATATGTCTTACGACATCATACGCTAGTCTATCGTGTAATATTCACGAGTTCGCCATCTGGGTGTGGCTTGTACCATGAGCATTAGTGGTGGGTACGAACAAAAAGGCTAGCTGTGCGGCACGAGAGCATCTCTGTTATATCCTTAGTGAGGTGATAGGGAGGAAGGGGGGATAAAGCTCGGAGGTACGCAGTGAAAGAGAGGTAAGTTTGACATATTTATGTCAAAGAGGTATTGGGTTAATTGGTGGCTCGGTATTGGGTATGTCTATGTCAAAGAGGTATTGGGTTAATTGGTGGCTCGAGGATTACGCCCTATGACTCCTATGCTACATTCAAGAGTTTGGTCATCTGAACCTGCCCTAGGTTAGAGAGCATGAGGGGTAGGTACTAATGCATGGACCTGCTTGTATGCCTTCCAGTCTTTCCCACCTATGAGAATTGAAGGGGAGGAAGGTGTGAGCGATGATGCTGGAACAGATTGAGTCTGGAAAGATTAGGTCAAACTATTTTCGTTTGCTCAAAATATCCTTATTTTGGTAAAAACCAGGGAATTTTGTTAATTAAATGTTTAAACAACATGAATTCTGACATTTAATGATTTCATGAAAGAATTGGAGCACAGTCTAAAAGTTGAATCCAAGAAGTGTTCAAAAGTGTGCTGAACTTTGTAAAGGAAAAGCTATGTTTTTATTATTGTTTTATTAATAAACCAATACTTAGTATTGTTTTATTAAACAAATAAGATAGATGTCATGGCTACCAGGACCAAGTGCTTCATTGTGCACACTTAGTGCTAAGTACCTTACGTTAGCTATTAAGAATATACTAGCAACAAAATCTTACATAAAGCGAGACACCTTTCTCCCTTAATTAAAAAGAAAGGTCAGCAAAAAAAAAAATCATGTATAGAGTTGATATATTATAAATAAACAGATGTAGAACTAATGGTTTAATAGAAACTGGGAAATGCTAAGAATCTAAATTGATAAGGGAAATCTGGAATTGAATTACATTTTTTTCAAATAGAAATCATTATATAAAGCCCTATATGTCAAAACAATAACTGGATAACCACAGTTCTATATGTGATAATGTCTTTTGGTGGTCCCTAAGTGAGGGCTATTGGAGTGTTTTTATCGTGCGAAATATCTTTCCTGAAGCAGCGATGACTGAAAATAACGGATGAGTTCATGAGCTCACATCCAGGGAGAGCACAAAGAACAAAAACGATTAAAACCAATCTTTTAAAAATGTAACTAAATGTGACAGAGGGAGGATTGAAACTGAATATAGCTCAGGTGCAGGATTTGTAAGCTGAACGATGATCTGAAAGGATTTGAAATGAAATGACAAACACGTCGTGCTGTTCACCTGTGTGCTTCCCAGTGTTGTCTCACTGCCAATAGTATGATGCGTTCATTTACTTTCTCTCTGAACAAACTAAAGCCAGTGTCTGAATCGCTTAAGGAGCTCCTGCTGAGATGCCAGTGAGCTGAAACACAATCCAAACCCTTTAACAGAATTAGTTCTACTTCCTGTAGCTCTGGTCCTATCAGCAGCTCTGCAGAGTCCAGACTAGCAACAACAGCAGAACTCCTAACAAACGCAGAGCAAGTATAAAACATAGACATGACCTGACATCAATCTCAAAGAGCTCCAACATCAGCAAAAGTTCTTTTAAAAATGCTCATAGTTTGAAGAAAGGTAAATGTTGCTATTTTACCTTACAAAAGCAAATAAACTCATGAAATCTTTTATTTGGCATAATGTCATTAAAAATAAAGCAGAAATGGCTTTACCCCTTATTGTTTTAGTGATGTATGGAAATGTGCTTGACAAATATTCTGGATTCTGGGAAAATTTACACAAGTTTGCATACTTAATTGAACTGTTATGTTTATGCACTATGGTCTTTAAAAAGAATTTTTGAAACCTTAAAGAAAACAAAGCTTTACATGTATTTTTTAAAAAATACATCTGCAATGGGTAAAAGTAAAAGCTTGTGACTTTCAAGTCTGACGTCTCTCTGACAGATTTTTTCTTGTCAAATCATCGCTAAGGGCCTTTCCAGTAGGGGACTGTGCTGGGAAGAATTTCCTGCTATGATACACTTTACAATACATTTTATTACAGTAAAATGCAATGTTTTATAGTAGTAGTATTTTTTATTTATTTTTTTTTTGTATTGTTTAACATGAAACTCTTTTGTGAGATCTCAATAAAATGAACATGTAACGCTACAGCAGACAAAAACTAGATGGCTGAAGTTTCGGCCTGTAAATGTGTCATTTTACAACACTATGAGCCACATAATTCAACCCCAATGTTTCTATTATTTTCATAGAAAAAAGAGAGATTTTCAAGCTCATATAAAAACATACCAAATTGGTTGCTATGGTAAACAGTTTGGGTGTTGGGTTAGTACATAATATTCATTAATTCAATAATTTCCCTGTCCGCTTATTCCCATTCAGGATCACGGGGTCTGCTGGAGTCTATCTCCAGCTCACATTGGGCGAGACCCTGGGGGGAAGACCTAAGAGGAATTTAGATTATTCAGTTAACCTCATAATTTTGGGATTGTGGGGGAAACCGGAGTACCCACACGAAACCCACGCAAGCACAGGGAGAACATGCAAACTCCTTCCAGGAAGGTCACCGACAAGCCTCGAACCTTCTAACTGGACGGCCACAGTGCCACCCAGTACATAATATGATGTTCACTAAAAGTTAGATAAACCAACCCCCATGTCTTTATCATTTACCAAAGCTGAGTTGCCAGAGTAAACAGTTTAGTTACTAAGGTGCCATTATGATTAAAATGAACAAACCCTCATTTCTCTATGATGTTTCATCTTAAAGATATCATTCTCAATGGCCATTACCAGTCAATGGTAAATATTTAACCCCTTCTTCATTCCCCATTGCACAGTGGTAAGTATGTTTTTGCACAGACTGATAACCTCCACAAGTGTGATCAGTGTGAAGTTTCTAGAAGGTTCTCAGATTCGATTACAGTTTTCCAAAGTTTGACTTCCTATTAAGTTGATGGAAAAAGTTCCAGCATTCTCAATGATTTACCATAATTCCTTTAGTGGTACCAGTCTGAAAAGATCTAGCAAGCCGAGTCAGACCAGTTTTGGACCAACATAATACAAATGCTTCAGGGTTATTAAACTTAAGACCGTTTTTAAAGTGAAATGTACTTTATCAAATAATACAACAAACTTTTGTTACATATTGCAATGTCAGAATATCGTGATGCACCAGTGTCCCTACTTTTCATGCCATGTCTCTACACCCATGCCATGTCTTCAGCAGCTTATGATTTAAGCTCATGATTTATGGTTAAGAAGGTTCATGGGGTTCTGCTGCTGTCTGTTCCATATTGAACATTGCATAGAAGACCAGGGTACACTCAAGAGAGGTTCTAATCTAACCCAAAGCCACATATCCACCATTTTCACTCACTCTAACTCTTTTGGGGAATTTTGTGTCACTAATCAACTTTTCAGACTGTTTGTGAAGGCCAGGGTACCTGGAGGAAAGCCACACAAGTATAACAAGAACATAGCAGAACGTCCTGCTCAAAAATTGTTCTGGCTGGGGAAATAACCAGATTAAGCGGGCACAAAGAAACATTAGAACACTGTAGATTTAAATAGTTGCCATTCAATGGGTGACATTTATGAAACAGAGAACCAGTGTTTATGATACCAGTGAGGTTTGGCATCACTGCAAGCGCATGCGTCTTCAACAAATTATCGGTACTACAGATGCAACCTAATTACATCACAACACATGACCCAAGCAGGCGACAAGGAACTGAGAAAATCTGCTTTAACAAAACAGAAACATCTCAAATAGTCATTGGGTATTAGGTGTGGAATTTTACAAATTCCATATTTTGTAAATGATAAGAAATTTTCTCACCGCAAATAGCCGAAGAACGTTTGCCACCATGATGGACACCGAGCTAGCTGACGCCCCGATGACCCCAACGACTCTCTCTGGTTTTGGTATAATGGGTGGCTCTCCATTGGAGCATCGGACATCTGAAGTGTCCTTCTGAATGAGGGCCTGGACAAATGTGAGGGACTGTTCCAGAGCGTAAGTGTCTCTGGAGCAAGTGTCCAGGATTCTGGCTCCCAGGGTGATGTTAGGAAGCAGGTCTGGGTCACTGTTGATCTGGTCCAGCGCATACAACATGGCCTCCATACGATGAATGCCTTTCTCCTTCTTTACTTCCCCGCATGGAACACCAGCAGGGCCCCTAGAGTGCACTGGAAAAAGCCCTCCCAAAGTGATGTCACCCTCTATCTTAATGGAGTGAGGTTGAGTTTCTGAGGAACCAGCCCACGACAGTGGAATCAATCCCGTCATGGTTATCCATATTGTGTGCAGCAGGAAGTGCATGTGTGCTATGCTGATGCTGCAGAGGTGGCATTTTGATGATGCGTGCTGCTGTGATGTCATAGTTGCTGCCAAACAAGTGGCGGGTTTTTCTGTTACAGCCCACTGGTTTCTTCTCTACCTGTGTCTCCTGTGGGAACATTTCATAACGGATGTAAAGTATGTACAGAAATATACCTGTAACCCAAACACTGCTTGGTAGGCAGAATCACACTAAGAATTTGTCACCATCCATTTTACAAAGCAAGTCAATCTTTGTAGATTCTAGTCAGGTTCCAAGGCCCCAACTGAGTTTAAAATTGGACAAGGTGGACTCAAGTCAGTGTCTTTAACAGCAGAGTCAATCCGAGTCCAGACAATATAGTGAATAATGTTAAAGGGGTTTTAAACTGAATTTTTAGACTTGATCTGTTTGTGGATGTCCGGTTAAATGTCTCACTCTGCTACCTTCAGCACCTCTCTCTAATTGGTCAATCGTTTGCAAATAAATTACTTCCTTCTCCAATGCCCTGTGGTCACTTCTTTGCCGGTTGTTATAAAAGCAGTTTTTAAAAATAACAAAACATTTAGGGTTATGAGAAGTTTGCTCTAGAATTATTATTTCATCACTCAGTCCGTGACCTTTTATCATTGATTTCATTTTAGACCTATTTTTATAACATTCCTTATTAAAAACCTGAAAATACCATGACAATTCTTGTCATCAGAACTTCAAGAAGTTTTGTGTTTAAATGGGATTCTGTATGAACTGCAACATTTACATATTAACTATATTAATAAACAAATGAAATGGCTCATATTGTACACTTTTAGTAAATGCCATCTCTATTTTATGGTGTCATTTTTCATTTGTAAACTTTTTTTTATTTGTGTTTCACATGAGGTGGGAAAAGTTCAAGTCGTGTCTGATTAAATTCATATCAAATTTATTCTGCAGCTATTTTAACCACTCTAAAATAGTTTTAAATAGGACAAATTTGGTATAACTACTGAAACTAGTAATGCTACTGATGCAATCAAACCAACAATCAATGCTAAGCTAAATGTGCCCATCTTGGTAAATAGATAAAAAAAGTTATTTGTGAATAAAACACTAGTTATTATCTAAGTAGATAAAAGTGAACTGTTGCTGGGAAACATGGAGGTGATAGGTTTCCATTGGTTATAAATGTTTCTACAATCTACTAATGACCAATGAGCATGTGGCACTGAAATTAATGCAGGTAACTCGTATATTATTACATTTGATTAATTATATATCTTAGTTCTTTGGGAATTTAGGATGACCAATCAAACCTACCTGAAATTCACGTTTGGAATCTGTGATGGGAACTTCTTTTAAATGACGAACGTCCACACTGAGAAATCAGAATCCCACTATGACTGGCTTGCTAACTATTATCTAATAAAAGTTCATTTGGATTATTTGAA
The DNA here is from genome assembly GCA_007224835.1 of Danionella cerebrum. Lineage (NCBI taxonomy): Eukaryota > Metazoa > Chordata > Actinopteri > Cypriniformes > Danionidae > Danionella > Danionella cerebrum. The sequence continues at coordinate 374,861 of SRMA01026841.1, read as the reverse complement.
ATTAGAAAATAATTTAAGTTGATATATGCCCATGAGTCTGCAATATGATAATAAGATTTGTTAAAAAAGTAAATACCAAATTTATATATAGCAAAATTAGATATTCCTAAATAAGTGTATATAAAAATTATTTAATCTGTGGATAGTCCCTCAAAGGAAAAATACCATTCCCATCTTGATATACGAAATATTTGTTTTGTATTTATTTTTACATTAAAATATTTTCTGCTCTGTGACATGTTCTACAAAGCTGTGTCTCAGCTAACAAGATGTGTAAATGAGATTTTAGATAAATTTCCGAACATACACACCCCTGAGACTGGAGGGCAAGCACGGGCAGGAATATTCATACTTTATGTAAATTATCTGATACATATTCAGCAACAAGTGAGCGGAAAAGTGCTATATTTGGATTAATGGCTCGAGTTCCCGTGGGGAGACACAAACAGCTGTTTAATTAAGTGTCGAGGAGCAGCTACGCTATATTCCCTCTTGCTTTACATGCTCCATACAGACATTTTACAACATTTTAAACGAGTTCAGAAAAATGAATGATAATGTAGATGTATGTCTTACCAACTGATGCTGCTGCCATTGTGCGCCCATCCGGAACAAAAGTTTGATGGTTTCGAAGCACGGCAGTAAAAATCCTCAACATCCGAGTCTTTCACGGTCATCTTCCCAGTCTTCTTCTCAATGAACATCAGCCTGAAACATGTGTAAGGTGATGTTGGAAGCCAAAAGTATTGATAGCTTTAGGAAAAAGCTTGAAAAGGTGGAAAAGCCCAAACATTCCACAACTGTGATTCTACAAATCACTGCCAAATCCTTTAAAAGCTCCCTTCACTATCTCCTCTCTCTCTCTCACACTCTCTCTCTCTCTCTCTCTCTTTCTCTCTCTCTCACACACACACACACACTCCCCCCCCCCCTCTCCCTCTCTCTCTCTCTGTGTGCACTAATGGGCACAGATTGGGATTACCACATGCATGCATTTGAGAAGACTCTGGGAGAGATGGACCCGTATATATTTTTAATGCGAACACAGCTTGATATAGTTCTGCATGCAGACCGTCTGCTTTTATGGGGCAAGACCCTCCTAGTTTCAATTAAATGACTTGAAATGGTTGATTCCAGAATGATATTATAGATCTTTATAAAGACAGATAATCTAGTCGACCCCACGGTCACGTGTGTTCTTAAATGGTATGGTATAGCTTTACACTAGTCCATAATACCTTTGCTGGACTTTATTCCCACACACATGGCTGTATATGGGCTAATGGATTTTCTCAAAACCCAACATACTGACTCTACACTTTTTCTCACTTATGTTTTGCCTCATGTTATGAATGAAAGGTATATAAATAGGTTGTTTTCGATATGACGGGTTGCTTGTCGGCAGATTCCACCAGGTGTCTAAGATATTTGTAGTTATGAAAAAATATGTTAAGATTTTTTTGCCTAATCACTAAAAATGTAGCTATTTGCAGTTTTTTTAATATACCAGTCGTTTGATATACCAGTCACAGCACACTGACATACAAAAAAAATCTGTTCATCTCAGCTCTTACACTTTGTCTCGAAATAATATTATTTACTACAATCCTTGACCTTTGTTGAGTAGAATGAAAAAGCGAGGGGTACACAAACTAAAATAATTTCATGATTAAGATTTGTGTATTAAGTGCATTAACTTACTATTTCTTTCAGAAGATAGTATAGTTGGTGCCCTGAAAGCGTTACTACTTCGCATGCCATTATGTCATTCTAAGGCAATTTCCAGTTATTAATATCATTAATATAGATTCCGCCCGCAAATGTTGTATCTATGACCCGCCGGATGATGGTGGTCATTAACTATTGAAACCAGCCACCCGCTGGTGTTCTGCACGCAGAGCAGATGTCAACTTTCAACTACCAGTGATGCGTGGGGTGATCCAAAATGAGCTAGGGCCCGCAGTCACCCTGGAGAGTTATCCACAAATATTTTTCCGGTAAGTTGAAAATTTTGGTTGGTTGTTTATACATTGACCTGCGCATCACAGTAAGCTACCCCCTCCCCAAAAATGTCAGCGGAAAGTGGGCGTTGAGAACAGGGGGTTTCTTGATTAGTACTTCATTGTGTATTTGCTTTTTGAAAATGTTATCACTAGAAATTGCTGACAGAATCATAAGAAAATATTACTTTATTCATTTAATCATTAAATAAAACACTTGAATTGGGTCTTTGTTCAATAGTGCAATCGTTTCAATAGGTTTTAATAAACATTGAATCAGTGTGGCCCTCGGTTTGTAGCAAATTTGTATTTTTTATTTTTTTTTGCTCTCAACACACTTGTTTTAGAAGATGCTTACTTCACCTACTGGCGACCCTCAGTAGGTCCAAGCAATTGTAACATAGATTTACATGTTTATCTACTGTTTATTTAAGGAAAAAAGTGTTGAACAGCACTGATCTATTGTTATTATATGGGGCTATGGTCAGCATTATTTTACCATTATAGAGAATTTTGGGCAAAATATGATTTGGTCATTAACTCATGAAATTTGGCAATTTAGGCAAAGGGGTGCCATTACTTTAGGTACAGTAATTATATGTCATTTTGTTTCAAAAAGTTTCAAATTAAAATTAAATTCTAATGCCTGAATTCATTTGTACAAGAAGTCTGAGGCATATGTAAAAGTCAGAGCAGCTGTGCACCTGTTAAAAGTCCACCTGCTGTATCTCTTCCTCTTTGTCTTAAAGCTATTTTGGGGTTATGCTGGTGCCCATCTCCAGCACCCTTTGGACAAAAGAAGTGAATGAAAATGTTTTTAGTTTTGTGGGGGAAACCAGATTACCCAGACGAAATGCATGTAAGCAAGGAGAGAACATTCAAACTCCTCTCAGGAAGGCCACCAGCTCTCTTCGAACCAGCAACCTTCTCACTTAGGGGCTAATGGAACCCACTGCATCACCATGCTGCCCACTTAAAAGTTTGTAACGTAATATTGATAAGATAACAATCTAAATTCAAACTCACTTCATACAAAATGCCAACAAACAGCACTCAAGATGCAAACTTTGTATGTTCATGTTCACATTTTCTACTTCATTAATGTTGTGCCGCTTTCGCATGCTACAAAACTTTTACATACCTTAAATCAAACTACTTCACATTAACAAGCCGCAAGTGGAGTAGGTACCAACCGGCTCATTGCAATGAACATCTTCCCTCAGTTTTATGCTTATCAGAATTATTAGGTTATGTATGATCTTACATTAAACTGTATTTATATAATGAACAGCAGCTACGCTAATTCCGCTCCACTCTTCTTTTCTTCTTTTCCATACTCATCCTGAGACTCGCGGAGGCTCCGCCCACCAGCTCCTCACCCTAACAACCAGATTCACCTGGAGATGCGCCCCCTGGACCTCCGCCCACCAGCTCCACTCTTCTTTCCCATACTCATCCCGAGACTCCCGGAGGCCCCGCCCATCAGCTCCTTACCCTAACAGCCAGACTCATCAGGAGATGTTCCGGCGCCCTGGAGGCTCCGCCTACCAGCCCTCAACCTAACAACCAGATTCACCTGGAGATGTTCTGGCGCCCCTGGACCTACACCTAACACAGTCATCACCTGTTTATACTAGATTATCTGTTTATACTACTATATCATCTGTTTATACTATAGTTTATATAAATCACACTGCTGTTGTCGCCCAATTGAGGATGGGTTCCCCTTTTGAGTCCGGTTCCTCTCAAGGTTTCTTCCAAAAAGGGAGTTTTCCTTGCCACAGTCGCCCCAGGCTTGCTCATCAGGGACATATACACCACTTATTAATGCATTGTTTCTCTTTGTTGAGTTTAAACTTGTTGGTTTACTGTAAAGCTGCTTTGAGACAATGTCTGTTGTGAAAAGCGCTATATAAATTAAACGAACTTGAACTTGTATGTCAGAACATATAAGAACTATCAAGTTATTTAAAAAATAGACACGCACGCACACACGCACACACACACACACACACACACACACACACACACACACACACACATTAAGGAATGGATAGTAGAGAAAATATAAAAAAGGTCTTTAATATCCAAATACAATACAGTCATTGCAATATCAAGGTTTCATTTTACAGATAAAATGTCAGTAAGTAAGAAACACAAAAATGTTTTTTAACAACAGGCTTTAATTTCTAGCCTCGCAACAGTCATAAACTGCATTTCAAATACGATTGCCCCCTCTAGTGGCACACAATGGTAAACCTTCTTGTTAAAATACATAGCAGATTTTTTTGTCTTGATTGAGCTAACTTTATTTAAACACCGGTTTATCTGTAGCTCTCTAGCCCAAAAATACAGACTTCTCCAAACCGTCCTCTGCCTGGGTGTACTCTAAATGAGATTTAAAGTAGTAGCTTTCATAGGACGGGCTGCTGCGCACATATTGAAGATAGTCTGGGACGCCTGGACAGATCACATTATCAGCTAGAAGAACTGTGCCTTTCCTCAGAAGACCGCACTCCTGTGAACAGAGAAGACACAGAGGTTTAATCTTAGGGTGAGAAAACTGTGATCCATACAAATTCATACTAACCTCCATTAATTTAGTGTCTGGGAGGTAACGGTCCTTCCAGTGGTCCAGAAAAACAAAATCAAATGTTTCAATTCCAAAGTGCTCCTTAATTCGGGGGATCCAGTCTTCAGATGCACCTTCGACAAGCTGGACCTGATGAAGTGTGTGAAGTTTCAGCTCATCATTTCTATTAGCCCCTGTAAATAATCTGTGTAACTCTTTACATTAGAGGTGGAATGTATAGTCTATTGATTCAATGTAATCGATTTAAAGAGAGAAAAAAATTACAGTAAATGATGCAAGATTCATTTATATCTTTTTAATCACTTCTGGTATAACCTGTCAGACCAGTAAATGGGATTTTAAAAGTGGTTAGAAGCACCAAACAAAAATTTGTAAAAACAATGTGTGGGAACATTTGAAACAAAATGAAAAACCTAAGTGACTGTCAGCATATAAGGAAACAATCTTATACAGATTATTCTCCGGGTCACTCTTCAGGTGAGCCCCGGCCAAAGGAGAGGGCAGCAGTGGAGATTGCCTATGTTCTTCACTCTAGATTTTAGGTTTTACAATATTTTCAAATGGAGGAATTGATATCACTAATGTACTTCACGACCTGTTACTATCTGTATTGGGATTTATGATTAGTCAAAATTGTTTTTAAGTGTATAAAATGTACTAAAAAGAAGCTTCCTCAGCAAGAAATATAGTATTAGTATCCGTAAATGAGATTTGGTTGTAGTATATGTTGTAGTATGTCTCCTATAGGAAATCCCATATAGGGCTCTGCTGCTTTCCTCCAACTTTGGCGTTTTGTTTGATGGCGCAGTGACCATGTGACATGCACAAGCCTACCATGAATTACAGCAGACAGACAGGAAGTTGTGTAAGGTTTCACCTAAAACTTCTAGAAGCATGGGTTTATTTATTTTATATTAATGCTAAGGGCATAAACATACATTTAAAAATTATTAAAAATGTATCTATAATTTGATTTAGTGTAATTTGTTTTGTAAACACAAAATACATTTTTATTATTGCAAGGGCAGAAATGGAAACCTAGAACCAGTTTCCTTTTTTAAATTAATTAAACAATGTTTTTCTTCTCAAAATGTGTATATTTTTAATGTTTAGTTTTTTTTTAGCACAGGATTGAAAGACTTACTTTGTCTTCAAGCCCAGCCCAGGCGATGACTTGGCGAGCAATGGCAGCGTAGTCAGGATTGAACTCCAGAGTGATGAGCCGAGCCCCAGGAGGAAGTATCCGAGCGATGCGGATGGTAGAGTACCCACAGTATGTACCCAACTCTAAAACCCTCTCTGGGTTGAGCTCGCTCACCACTGAATCCAAGATGCAGCCTAAGAGTGAGAGAGCTAATAACAGGATGTGCCAAGGTGCATTGCCAAACGGGGACCCCAGCAAATGGGATTAATGGTAAAGATGCATGTGTCTGTTCAGAAATTATTTCGTTACTGACAATCTGGAAGCTCTTTAAGGCAGAGTAGGTCATTTTTCAAAAACATATGAGTTGGGCTGACTGACTAATCAGCCAATCAGCATTGCAGTGTGTATATTCATGGTACATTCTTTTGCCAACTCACAAAAATCGTCATTAAGCAAACATTATAATTATTTAGATGTTGCTACCCTTCTCATCTCCAACGTTCATGGCCCATTCGTTGTGTCGGCAGAAGTAGTCAATGGCAGAGATAACACTCTGAGGGTCACCATGAGCAGCTCGCTTCTTCACAACGCTCAGGAGACGCTAGTTACACACACACAACATGCAATAAAAGTGCAGCAAATACACACTATTTTTATATTCATTTCTATAGTCGTGTATATGTATATGGGGGGAAGAAGTAGGGTTAATTAGTGAATAACGTTTTGTATTTCTTTTGTAGTTATGGGGGAAAAAAAATCACCTGTGGTCGACTGGATCTGGTCAGAGTATCGAGAGCACGCTCAACAATGACATCATGCCAAAGTAAAGCAAGACTTCCATTGAACTGCACCACGGTTGGGATCAGCCAGAAGAACAGGAAGTACAACAATACTGTGGCTCCAAAACACCAGCACAGGAGCTCCAGCAACATCTTGGAGATACACAAAGACACTGATGATTGGTAGGGCATATGTTCCATTTCTTTTCCCTACCTCTACCCTTTGAAACACAGGGCTTCTTTGAACCCAGACACCCCTTAGAAGCCTGATTCAACATTCAAGGTCATGTTTAAAATTTGTAAACACATACGTATAGTGCTCAGCATGAATAAGTACAACCTCTTTAAAAAGTAGGAATTTAATCAGTAGCTCTAAGAATAAAAGAACAATATTTTGAGTTTTATTGCACACTTATTTAACCCCAAAACATGATATTAAGGTTAATAATGTAACTTGGGTGATAAAATCTTCAGTTCTACCGGTAGAAACTACTACATCTAGTATTTTCTATGAGGACCATGACTTTTAAGGATGGCACGGTCTTCCAGGCAAGTCTTCCAGGCATGGAATGATTGGAAAGTTGGCGACACATTGCAACATCTATCTTTTTCCATTCTTTTTTCCAAGAGAATCACCTCTTTTAGAGCCTGGATACCAATTGATGCTCAACTTGTCGCTTCAGAACTACTCCTAGATGTTCGCTTGCGTTCAGATCCAGAGACAAGCAATTACTCACACCTTGTTCTTCAGAAATGCAACAGTAGTTATTGGATTTGTTGGATAAGTGCACAATGACCAAGTGGCAGCATCTTCTTTTTCAGTATAGAGCTGTACAATGTTCATGATGCCATAAAATGCAGCTTCATAACACCATCAGCACTCATGCAGCCCCACACAAGGGCACTGCCACCACCATGTTTCACTGTAGGCAAACAGTTTTATAACCATTAGTTCCAAAACAGTGTTCTTTCCTCATCACTCCAGAGTATAGTAGTACAGTAGTTGTCTGATGGCAAATACCCATCAATGCTTTTCCTCTGTAGTGTGCGCCTGTCATAAGAAACAGTCGCTCCAGTTTGGCTTTCTACTGCCTTAACTAACTGCAGTGAACTTACATGGAGACATTCTTCAAACTTCTCCTCAGAAGACATTTCTGTCGAGATGTTAACTTCAATGGATGACCTGGGCGCCTCTGAAAGATGGTTGCACTTCCATCTTTCTTTTCGCAACAGTATTTTGACTGATGTAAAGCTTTGCTGAATTTCTTGTAGCCCTCACCTTTTTCAGATTATTGTGACATTTTTCTTCCATGGGGAGCCATTGCTGACAGCCTGAAATGGGAAGGGCTTTTCTTTGTTAAGTAATGCCCGTTTATAGTCATGGACACCTCTTAAATTAATCACCTGTGATTGCATGCCTGTCTTAAGTGTGGCTTTTCTGCATCTAGTCATTTTTGCAACATCAGCTTGAATGAATTTCTCAGACAAATCACTTTCTTGTACGTGCAAAAAAGCTCATCTTTTTTTTTCTGCAATCAACAGCCCACAATTGTGGGAGTATTTTGTAGTGTAGTGTCTAAACTAAAGGTTTTCTGCCAATATAGTGGGGTATACTCATTTATGCTGAGCACTGTACTTGCTCTTCTGTGAACAGCAAACTCAACTTTGTCATTCTTGAATAGAATTATATGTAAATGTTATGATTTGTATGAATGGCTTCCAAGTATCTCTAAAGCATAAAAAACAGTATTTTGAATTTTCATGGGCTAGGATGTGCTGCTGTATGTATGAGTCATGATTTTTTTCATGTGACTCACTCCTTTAATATAATTTCTGTGAAGCAAAGGCGGATATTATAGTGGATCCCTTTCAACTCTTGGTGTAAATTCAGTGTGTCTGTAATAATATTACTACATCAGCTTTCAAGAGAAAGAGCAGCACCAGTATTCTGTATATAAAACGATGATCAGTTACAGTGCCATAGACCTGGCTGGCACTCTTGCAGGTCATGAGATGATTGTATATATGGAAATGAAAGCACGTGCTTGGAGCTGTGCTTTCATCTCTTGCCTCATTCCTCAGTTGTCAAGGTCTAATCAGATGGGTGGTTACTATGCAGCAAATAAAGCCTCTTGGAAAATCTCTCTCATGTGATCGTCTGCTTGCTGTTGCTACGGATCTAACTGTAGCTCACTCTGCTCATCAACACAGAAACGCACCAATGGAAAATCATACTATATAATTCTTAGGTGTACATTTTGTAAATAATTAAAATGTGAAAATATTGATGGCATGAGAAAAAAAAAAAATGCTAACAAAAACCCCACATAAATCAGTGACATAAATTAAGTCTATTTTGTGGCGTAAACCTACTTTTTGAAAACAAAATTGTCAAATATGTACTTTAACATATAAAGAAAATCCTTAGTTATTACACAAATTGGTAAAACTCTGCTTCAAGTCGTTGAAAGTACAGAAATGGAATTTAGAGGTGCAAGGCAACAAACTTCTAGTTAAGGTATAATATGTAAAAGTTCACCACTAAAGGTCACAATTTTAAACAGGAACAACAGTTTTACGTCCAGCAGGAAAGGAAAAATGTGACTGTCGGCCAATGACTGTTGCTTTAGATGCTTCGTGATTACACCACACATCCAATAAACATGTTGATGAGGATACTGGAAACGATTGTATTATGTTGGCTTGTGAAAGCTAACACATTGTTATTCCTCTTTTACTTCAGACAAAAAGTTCAAAACATTTCTCCTTCTAGACCAAACTAAAGTCACCAAAATTTGCAAAACCATCCAAAAGGGTCGAACTCTGGTAGCTATATCTTTTAAGACTGGCGCCACAAAATGAATTCTGGGAAGTCGCTGAGAATGCTAGGAAATTTTCCATTAACTCAACATGGGGTCCTACTTTGTGGAACTGTAACTCAGACAGTTTGAACAGACCATATGCAAGAATATACCAACCACTGTTAAGTATCTGAACCCCAGTGTCTAGAAGGGGTTTAATATTTTTATTTGATATATAATGGCCATTGAAAATAAATATCAAAAAGCATGTTACCGACCCTAGCAACCACACTTTACCTTAGCAACCAAATTTTGTCAATTTTATCTCAGCTTTGATAAATGATAAAGACATGGGGGTTGGTTTATGTAACTTATAGTGACAAAGAGAACCTTATATTATATCACTGACCCATCTATGCCAATCACACTGTTTACCATAGCAACTAATGTGGCATATAACTATCCTAGCTGAGGAAAATCATAGCGATATGGGAGGTTGTTTAAATCGTTTCAATTGCATAGCGAACTTTGTATGATGTCACTGACTCCTCCATAGTAACCAACAATTTAACCTTGGCAACCAATCCATTTTGCTTATGAAAATCTTAAACAGCACATTTACAAGCCAACATCAAAGTTTGCTCTTGTTTTAAAAATTTAAGATCTAGGCAAAGGACTGTAGATATAAAGACAATCTCTTAAATGTTGCACCTTTAAATGTTATTATACAAAACATGCCAGATTTCCAGGGCACACTTGGTTTTCATTACTTCACACACAAATGGAGCTAGAGGTCTGCAGTGGAATGCAGAGTTCAATGGTTTGTTAGTGATGAGAAATGGGTGTTTAAAAAAATAAAGTGAAGGTTTTCAATAAAGACACAATATACTAGGACCGTGTGATCATTAGCTTCAATTTTCTCAATTTTCATAACTGCTGTGCGACATGCTGCTTTGAATTAAAGTAATCTTTAATTTGAAATAGATGACGCTGATTTAAAGTAATGCAGTAAACTGAAACAGACTGACAGACAGGTGATCAGTCACGTCCAAACACGATAACTGGAATCAGATGACCTGAATGCACACAGTAAATCATTTACCAAACAAGATTCAAACAAAGCTGGAATTCCGTTTAAGACCAGAGGAAAAGTAAAAATCTAGAAGAGAATAAGCCAAACAGTCTTGCATCAAACATAGCAACAAGAAAATGGCTTTGTTAATAAATTGATTTGTAAACCAATATCAAGTATTTGGACTGTAACCACATTTTTAGGAAATAGTACATCCAACTAAAAAGCACAAAATGTGACAAAGCAAATTGAATAATAATGTATAATAATTATGATTATTCATCAAATATGAAAGCAATGCAGAGATCCGAGTCCAAGGCATTCAAAAGAACAAGCACAGAACATACACTCACTTTCAGCGTGTGCTTCTCCTCCTCTTTGCCTTTTACAGAATGTCTCTTTCGCTTAAGGACCTCCTGGTAAACCTGCCAGGATGCACATTCACACAGTGATCAGCTGCTCTCTCTCTCTCTCTCTCTCTCTCTCTCTCTCTCTCTCTCTTTCTCTTGACCCTTTGATTCACTCCCTCATCTCTTACTGGTAGACTTGGCTGCTGAAAAACGTTTGCCTGTGGCTCTTTAAAAACAGCACGCCTCTAAAAACATAAATCCATACTGGTCCAAGGACTGAACACTGCTTGTCCAAACAAATACTTTTTAATTCAATTTATATCTCTTAGAGACATGTGATCTCTGTAGTAACGCTGTATTTGTGGCCAAGCTTTATACACAGTGAAGACATTATGAACTGATATGTGCAAAAAAATATGAATATCGAGGTAAAAATCAATTGATGAGGTGAAACTTGTTCTATTAGTTCATTAAACTTAAAACACTGGCTTTCTGAAAAGCGTGTCAATGTACTATATTATGTACTTTACCATAAACCCTCTGAGATAGTTGAGGTGTTATGGAGCCCAAGTTGCTTTGATATTGACCTCGTCTTGACAGTATCTCATTGATTTTCAGTGGGGTTTTAGTCAGGCCAGACAAAAAACAGGTATTCAGTGGCTAATTAATCAGGTACTGATAGTCTTGTCTTTGTAGGCAGGTGCCCAATCATCTTGTAAAATAAAATATTAATCTCCAAAAAGCTTCTCGGGAAGCATGAAGTGCTCTAAAATATCCTGGTTGGCAAATGTGTTGTCTGTGAACTCGATAAAAGACAATGGACCCACACTAGGGGGTTGCTGGTTCAATCCCCAGCTCCACTGGGAGTCAAAGGTGGGATGAGTGATGAAACTCTCTACTACCTGTGACAACCATAACTGTGATGGCTTTGAGCAAGTTACCAGTTTCCCCACTGCTTCATGGGGGCCACAGCTATGGCTGCCCACTGCTCTATGGGTGTGTTCACAGTGTGTTTATTCACTGCTGTGTGTGTGCACTTGGACGGGTTAAATGCAGAGCACAAATTCCTTGTATGAGTTACTTCATGCTTGTCCTAATGTCACTTTCATTTTGTTTCACTTCAGTTGCACCCGAAAACATCAATTTGTACGGAGACTTTACACTGGCCACATTTTTGTGCCTTTTTAGTCTTCCTCCACACTCTTGGACTTTGTTGTCCAAACACTGTCATCTGAAAAGAGGACTTGGGACCACTGGGAAACCGACCAGTGCTCGATTGGCTTGACGCATGAAATACTATAGCTGATGCCCATTTAATGAAGACGTCTCTATGTGATGGATCTTGGTGCACTGATAACAGCCTCAGTCCACTCCTTGTGAAGCTTCCTGATAATCCTGGTGCGCACATGGTTGAGAAACGCTTTATTCCTATTTTTCACTCGTACGCATTTTCATATTCTTTTTAACATATTGTTAAAATACTTGTATAATGCTTTCTGTGAGCATCCAACTTCTTTAGAGATTGCCTTTTGAGCCTTTACTGTCAGACTGAAGCTGTGTCTGTTTATTCCAATGTTTGCATCATTCCGAGCATGTATTGTAAGGCTGCTTATGTGACAACGCTGCTGCGTGAAGTGCGTCCAAATGCATCCTCTTTTCCCCTGAATTAAGAGGATGCCTCACTACAATTCTTTGTGGCCTCAGATATCCCTAGGTGCTTTTCTTTTCTTTTTTTTTCAACAGAATTAACACGAAATAGCGAACAAATAAGCTTGAATTTATATTTGAATGTAAATAACGGGTTTATATAGAAGGGCAGTAGTTTAAGGGATTCTTTAAAAAGTAGTAATGATAGTAGTATCATAGTTTTTATTTTAATAACGCTAACACACGTAGTCACCTGAATGTGATGTATTCTAAATGTTGGTATGTTTTGTTTTGTTCTAAGGAGCAAGGAGCAGACGGAGAAGTTTATAAAACTCAGTGGCAGAATGAGGCTATCGTCCCATTTACCAACGGTTCATGGAGCCTTCAGAGCAGGGGTCTCAAACTCAGTTCCTGGAGGGCCGCAGCCCTGCACAGTTTACTTCCAACCCTACTCAGAGAGATCCACCCCTGAAGCTTACAAACTGCCTGAAGGACCTAACGAGCTGCATCAGTTGTGTTTAGTTAAGGTTGGAGCTAAACTGTGCAGGGCTGTGGCCCTCCAGGAACTGAGTTTGAGACCCCTGCTTCAGAGGATATTCGTAGCCTGTAGGGGTGCTCACACTTTTTCAGTTTGCGAGCTACTTTTAAAATGACCAAGTCAAAGTGATCTACCCGCTACAAGAATGTAAAACATCAAACAAACAATTATTTTCAACTTTATTGAGAAGTGACAAAACACACATAATAATTAACTATTTACATTTTTTGTAATAACGTGAGTTTAATTTGATGACTTGCACTGAATTGAATCATTAGAACAGTTGTGTGTGACCTGAATTGATGGTAATAGAGTGATTTTTATGGGAGCAATTGAGCTTTGATCCAAATAATCAAGAATAAAAATGATGCTCTAATGAATATTTCAATATTTATTGAATCTGAGTCGTGCAGTACAATATGCAGGTGAGGAGTGGTGTGTTGCTTGATTTTGGTTGTAATAGAGCAATTTAGAATGAAGTTATGAAGCATATTCTGGGTAAAACATATTTTGGATCTGGTAATTTGCAGACAGTCCCTAAGTGATTCCATGTCAGCGGGTTGTGGATAGACAGTTATGTGTTTCTGTGAATGCCGAGGGAAACTTGTTTTGATAAAAAAAAAAAGGTTTTGTAGTTTGTCCGCTACAGAACACAGATTAAAAATAAGTATTATTTGTTTACTAAAAAAAAGTGGTCGATCGCGATTGACGTAATGAGCACCCCTGCTGTAGAGGGTGGGTAGGCTGCATTCTCCAAAGGATGCAGAAATCTATCATTTCCAGCGTAACCATTGCTGGTGTTTTGGTGTTTCCAACTGATTTTGAAAAAAAAAAATCTAATAAATCGACACAAAAAATGTCATATTATTTGGCAAAATTGTCTGTCTACTGTTGTCTGGTCTCTATAAATAGAGTTACACACTTTAGTTAAGTAATAAAAACGTGTTAATGGGTTTTTAATAGTAGAGAAGCACAACTGTTTTCAAACAGAATCTTTACAGAAAGAACACCGAACAAACTATAAATACAGCTAAACGTTTTAAAGATTATTAAATACCTTTTGCTCACAGCCATTTAAATCTATTTAAAGATTTACCAAACACTAAATAATTTAGTAAACTGCATTTTCATTGTTTCTAACACAACCAACACAAGCCAACGAAGTCATGGTAAAGCATAACATTGTAATCTTAGTTAAGTAAAATGAAACCTTTGCTAACTTCACAATCAACTTTAGATAAGTTAATATACGTCCTAAACAATAATTATCATGCAGCAAACGAACTTTGTAGAAACTAATATCAACGTTAAAAAGTAACTTAAGCAACTAAAATGCCACATCTAATTCATATAAAGTTAACTAGAAGGAGCAGCCTGCACGTTTCCTAACTCGTTCAGTGTAATACTACAGAATTTCCGAGTTGAATATACAACCTTTTATAAAAAAAAAGAATCAAAGGCGACTCAGAATGTGATTTTTACCTCCTTCGTCGATATCTAGCGGTTGTTTATTGAGAGACAGCTGCGTGTAAACCTCTTCAGCCAAGACTCTTTAGGAAAAAACGCTGTACTGCCATCGCGATGAGGAAGCTACAGAAAAAACAGGAATAGATCTGATGCTCCCAGTGATGAATTTTTAATAAATATTCGGTTTATATTACAACGCGCATGGCTCTTTTAGACCACTGTTCTAATTTTGCATATGTACAAAACTTTCCCATTTACCCGCATGCTAACAATAGCTCCCAGTACTAGATTATAGTTTATTTTTACTTGTCCCTTGCTTGCTACCTCTCTTCACTTCATCTTTATCTTTTTTGCTGACCGATAAATCCATTGTAAATAGCTTTTGTCAGTGCTTTACGTTAACTTTAGCTCAGTCACATGCTAGCCGTACATCCACGGAGCTATAACGATTACTAAATTTTGCCACTGAAATTACATTTTGGCAATGAAACTATTTTTTTCAGGGATGATTTTTTTTCCCTACCAATATGTTTTTCAACGTCAATCATTTTGTATAATGCCAAAATTAACTTTTTTGTGCCAAACAAATTAAAGCAGGTTTTGGGTCCATAAGGACCACGTGATCAGTGTTGCACGCACAGTTTGGCAACAGAAGTAGTGGTGATGATCTCCAGTCGTTCGGACATGGTAGCATGGTTTCTTGTTGCATTTACTAACCAATTTTTCAGCTGGTGGGTTGTAGTTTTCTAGGATTTCAACAGGATCGTGGCTGTTTCAGAAGAAGTGCAGGGTTCTGTGGCTTTAAGCTTTCAAGTGTATTGATAGGAGTGAGGAAATAACAAAACATTCCCACTCTATATCAGCTAACCTCATCTTTTATCTTCCGCCATATTTCCTTTGCCAAGAAGTAGTTGCATACATTGTATGATCATCATTGTTTACAGACAGTTAAGGGGTCTACCTGCAACCTTTAGCTCATTAACATAATGCTCATATTGTCATATGGTGTGTTGGACACCATTTCTTTTATTATTATAGCAAAATGTTGAACCTTATCAACTTGATGGTGAAATATGCATCAAATTAAGCGGCTTATAGAGGAAGGATGTGATGTTACTTTTGGTACTACTGGCTTATTTCTATGGTTTTATAAACATTTTTTAGAAACTGCACGTTTTAAGTGCACAAGGCCACGAATCCATGTCGAAGGCAAGTGGAAACTCCCTCACGCCGCAGCCTTATGCCAAAGAGCTACAAAGGTGGAAAAAAAAAGAGTAAAAACACAAAACTATAACCTCAAGAAAAAAGACAAACTCAAAAGAAAATCTCTTTTTAAGAAAGAGCAACCCAGACTTTTAGAGTAAGGCCTTTGTATCAGAATAATGTACCTAAATCACTTTAGAACAAGCACAGAGACAAAAGCACAAGAGGGAAAGAACATTATCAAAGGTTGTAGAAAGAGAGAGACAATGACCCAGACAGCAACAATTATTTAGTTTCATTTTAAAATGATTCTCCTGTTCTTGTTATGGAAAAGCTCCCGAGTCATGCCTGTATTCAAAATGATATTTAATGAAACTCTGTTAAAACAAAAGTGAAACAACAAATAAAAGAGCGGGAGAAGTGGTGAAAATTACAACACTTGTATGTTTATCCATATGATTTTTGTGGGTTGGAGCAGGACGAAATTTCAGTACTGAAAATGGGGGTGTGAGAAAGAAAAATACATACATTTTTGAGTGACTGGGTAGAAGCTGGACCGAAATATTCCTACACAGGTCTCTAATAGAATTTATATTGGGTTGTGTTTGTTATGTACCAGTGATGCTTTGTTACTTTGTGCTCATTGTGCTGTACATATTCTGAAATAGGTGGGACCTAGAATGTTTTGTCACAAATTTCAACAATTTATAAAAATGGTGTTGCACAGAGTGCCCTGCGCTGTAAGCTATTCAGTGAAGAAGATGAGTTTAGCCAGTTTATACTTCTGCGTCAAACCAACAAGACCTGCACCATGACATTTGCATAGACGCAGGCCCCTGTGCTAAGTCTGCACAGTGAAACACTGCTCTCTAGTGTTTATGAAGTGATATTGCAGGCAAGTTAAAAATTAGGTTACACACAGTCTTGAATAAATTTTTGCTGCTGTTAAACTGAATCTGATTGCAACCCAGATAACACAATGTAATGTTGTTAATACAACAGACAGTATTTTTCCAAGAAATGTTATTAACAAGAGGGAATCCAGCTGCATTTAATGTAAGTATTAAAAGGTGGTTTAATTGTTAAACACAATTTTTTTTAAATCAAACACTAAAAATTTTGTTCTTTGTGTTCTAAATAATACAAATGTGTTTCTTTTGTTGCAACATTAGCATGTGGCATAACAATATAGCAAACCATCATTTGTTTTTGTCATCTTATGGTTTGGCTTCAAATATAGCAAAACTAGTATTTACCACAACAGACATATTGTATCATGATCTTTATTATTAATTTTTTAGCAGACTGTGGCTTTTATGAAAAATGGATTAATGGAAAAGTATACATATCTTTACAAAATAAAAGCAGCAGTTCATGATTCTAAAAGCTGCAATGACAATTTCAAGCCAGAAAGGACATCATTCATGAGGCAAACAAGAATCCCTTGTGCTGGTGTAAACAAACCAAATAAATATGGATACAAAACAGGTTCATAAATATACAATATAATTATTTAAGTTGCTACATAGGTCTTTTTGTTATTCATACTTAGTTACATACAGTACAGACATTTATGTCACCAGAATACATTGAAAGAGACTCAGAATGCACAGCTGTTTGGTCATGGGAATCAGAAACCAGCACAATGAGAAGTAAAGACAGAAGAACCAACATTCTTTGAAATGGAAACCATCATAAAAGTCAGTTTTTAAGTGTTGAGAAGTTAACAGGAGATTTCAAGGGGACTCGTGTGAGACTGATTCAAATGTGATCATTTTTTTCTGCAAAAAGAGAGTTAAAAGAACTAAACGGAGAGAAGCTATTTAACTTCCCCTTTATGGCCCAAAACACTAATTTAAAAGAAAAACATGCAGATTAGTTAAGATTTCTATGAGGTCTCTCGCTCCGACACAGTGCTCACATAAGGCCAGCTTATGCCACTTCTCAGCAAGTCAAACACTCAATTCATTTCTAAAAGCAAGTACACAATGATGATTATTAAAGGGTTTATCAAGTCAGGTCTGTTTAAGTAAAATATAAATCAGCCAATTTCTGCAATGAAGCAGTTTCACAGTTTTGAAGGTTTTGAAAAGATTTGGCATCAAACAAACTGGCTTTTAGTAAGATGTCATTTTTTTCTATTTAATACAAGTGTAACGTGTCATTTTAAACGGTTTCATGCAGACATTTAGCACTTTGTTTCTAGGTGTAAAAAAATATCTTAAAATTATTAGTTCACCACCTTGAAAGTTGACTTAAAGGTACAATACATAATAACTCGCCATTAAAGGTCATGAAATTTAAATACAAATTGGCCTACCTAAACTTTACATATTGTACCTTTAAGATATTGTTAAAAGAATTCCATATTTAGCTACTAAGAAATAAGTCAATGCAGTTTAATTTTGAAGTAGTTTAATTTCATTAGCATCGTTAGCGTCTCTTTTTTAACAATACTGTTATTTTAAGAATCAAAGAGAGGCTCTGTAGGAAGAAACAGTATTAGGAAAATCAAATATGTCTTAAATTTGTGTATGTTTATTGGCAGACCAATAATGTAATATACTTAACATCATTTTCTATACTGGTGTAACCAATTTTAAACATAAATGCGAAAATATCTTGGCAGTATTTGCAGGTTTACCAAAGCCATAATTGTTAACGTCTATTTTGGGGTTTTTCGCACCAGAGCCTCTTTTTTATTCTTAAAATGGCAGCCACGTAAAAGAGGCGAATAATTTCAAAAATCAGCCCTCTATGTTCCTCTAGATGAACTTCTTTCATCATACTCTCCCAAAGCTACATATAGATATTAAGATACACAGATATAAACAAACACATTCACTGCTGTTATAGTACAATTGAATGTATTCTACTTCTGAGTAGACTTGTATATATGTAAATTCACCTGAACCATAGTAGTTACAAAATAGTAATATATATAGAATACATATCTCATAATATATATTTTATTCTGTGAAAATATATATATATATCTCAGAATGAAGAAGAGGCGAATCGCTTCATTTTTTTCTGTTTGAAAATGTCGATACATTACATGAACATCCCATTATATAGACATAGAGTATGTAGTAAATAAAACTATGAGCTCATCGTAAAAGTGTGCCGCCGCAGTACACGTTCTCAGATCCTTGTTTCAGTTTCTGATTATTTATTCAAATTTTAGTCTCCAATCTACGGGACTTTTACCTTGAAACTAGTAGATCATTATTCAAAACTAAGCTATGCAACAAACAGTGATTGTTTATATGTTTGTGACTAGGATGATAAACATGGATGTATAGGGCTAGGGGATACTCAAGAGCAGGTTTTCTGTTAACCCTCACAGTTAAATGCAATGTTTGGAAGAATGCATCATTCATTTCAATGTATGCTTTTCATTCCAAACCCCGCCCCTATCAAAATACACTACTGATCTCAAGCCATTTTGCCGCAGAATTTATGCTACAAAAGATCCGTTTCAGACTAACATTTATGGTTTTGACTGGTGTCAAACTACTGTTTTGTATTGAAGGCGGCCAACCGCCCTTCACACCAGTGTTCCTGGTGAAGGAGGCTCAGTGCTGGATTCTTTCTGAATCGTACCTTCTGAGGGGAAAGGTTCTGGGTAGAGAGACAGCTCCACAGACCTGCCATGAAAAAGAGAATATATCAAATTCAACTTTTTTTACACCATCTCAGTCTCTCCGGATCTGGGGATAACACTTTTAGCACAGACCAGTAGCATTTTGGCATGAAATAACAAAGTGTTTATATCAAAAACAGTATACAGTTATACAGTTACATTGCATTTAAGACCAGTAGAAATTGAAATGCTGATGTAGGTTGATATTGTTTGTTCATTTGGTACATACAGGGTACTGCTGATGACAGACTTTTTTTTGTAAATAACTAAAAGTTTAATGGTTAAAAGATGCTTTAACCTCTTAAGCCCTAAGGCCTATTTTCCAAAAATCCTATACCTTCACTTTATAAGGCATTTCTCAGCTTTTACAAGGCCTAAACTGCAAATCTTGGTATCAAAATGAAGATGGGTTCTTGGGGGGTGGTGTGGATGAGTTAATTTGACAGTCAAGAACACTGGGTAAGAGTAATTGATGTAGAATTGGCCAAAAAAAGAACTCCGCCCAAAAAAAATCTACATGTTTCCTCCAATATCTCCTTATTTTACTTATAATGAAGCAAATAAACACAATCAATTGTAACCACTACATGTCAAGAACATCTGTAGCAAGTTTGGTGTCCATACTACAAGAAACTAATATTCTGTAAAGGTTTTGATTGAACAAAGTTCAGGCGTAATCCATGTTGGCACAGTTTGGCACAATTTGGCACAATAATTGAAATATGGAAAAAATCTTGTCTAAAGCTTCCGCTACGTTCATGGTCTAATTTTCTTGCTTACGGGACATGATTTCAGCAAAAAAACTCCTAAAACGCTGAAATGCTGTAAAAGGGGGGGTTGATGCAACTTTAGCTGTCTCCATACGCCATGCGTAAGCTTCTGTTCATTCCGCTTCCAACCTTGTAAATTCCTCGTGTGCCCACCCCTCGACCGTCCGGGAGCTATATACCTCTTTGGAAAGCTTTGAATCTGTAGAATCCAATGATATCCCCCCTTTTGAGACAGACAGGATCCCCGACGAATCACAGGACACAGAGCGTGGAGAGGACTGCTTTTACGCACAGGGAGTGTTTCCATATTTGGTCATGTTATTCTTAAAAAAAGAGATCGGGAAGAGACCCAAAATGGAATTTTCTTAAAGTTATCGACCAGATATAACAACAAACGGACTTATCGCTATGGACATAACTTTTTTGAAAAAGTGGCAAAGGTGAGACAAGATTTACATGCTTGCTTTGTTTTTGCTGGCGTTTTTTTGGGGGGGAACTTTCGCTCCCTGCTCTGATGTAAATGAGTTGCATATGGCTGGATTCAGCTGGTTGTTAGCTTTCATTTGATGCCATGGTTTTGGTGTTTCCGTTTATATTGTGGATACATATCACACATAAACAAAAACGTGGTCATGAATTATACTCCGGACATGTTGTTGTTTATTTGCATGGCGTTCGAGCTGTGGTTCACGGATATGAAATTGAATTAGATACATTTTTAGAGGAGTTTCCGCTGAGCACAACAGTATTTAATATGTGTGGGTTACTCTCAGGGTTAGTGAGCTATGAGAAAAATGTAACGCACAAGGGGGCAAGTCGCCGGTACCGGGGACTCTCGGGTTTAAGAGGTTAATGTTTATCCTCATTAAAAGAGGGATATAGCCTGCAATATCATTATAGTGCCTCTATTCGCTCAACTGGAACTGGCTGCTGGGTCAGGTAAACCTACATGGTCCCCCTAAAACAAAAATTAAACTTGCTAACCGGAAATGTTCACGTTTTCTTATCCCCTTTTTTTGAAATGACATATAAATGTGGCATACCTGGCATGTAAGGGATGGCCATGAAACGAAGCCGACTGAGGTATTTGACGGTGAACGGAGTACAGCGGATCAGCAGGAATGGACTGAGGCTGGTGCACCAGGTGATGCGTGTGTGAGTGCCGCATCGACATCCCATTGTGTCCTTTAGAGGGAGTGGGATACCCCAAGGCATTCCTCAGGTACCAATCCCGTAGACCTTCCAGAGCCAGGGCTTTGTGGAGACTGCGAGTGGAGTCTTCAGGGGTGCTCAAAGAGAAGGGCGCCGCTCTGCGACTGAACGCTGCAGTGCTCGACAGCTCTGTGTGATGAGGCAGCAGGTTGGGAATAGAAGACGTGGTTGATCCGGAAGAAGGATGTGACGGATCATACGCAGAGAACAACACTGCATCCTGCTGTAAAGGAATGAATGGTCCACAGGATTTTGTCCGCGTAACTTTCACTCGACGGGAGTCTGCTTCTTGACTACGCATCAGCATGGGACTGTATGAGGGTGGAGCAGCAGGCAGGTGTATTTGCGAATGGGAAAAACCATTGTAGTGTGGAGGAGTGCCTGATGGTGGAGTGGAGAAATCCGGCCAGATTCGCCCGGCTGACTGGTTTTGTGGCACCTGAACAGGCCTCTTTTGCTGTTTACCCCAGATGTAGTCCATCAAAATCTCACTATAACCTGTACTACTGCTCTGTCCTCCAAGTGAGGAGCGCATTCGACCTTGCTCTTTGAAGCCTATCATTTGGTTCTCAGGGCTGCATTGATAAATCTGCCTGAGCTTTCCATCGGTCAAGGACTCCGAACTTTTGTATGGTCCAGCTCGTGTGGGCATCCCGTTGCGGGAGAGACTGGGTTCAGGCAGGCTTGAGCGGTCGAGCAGCGCCTCTGAGCTGTTGCTACGACGTGCACGAGAGCTGTACGGGCAGCTACGCCGATCAGAAGTTGAACCTTCCAAAGATGCCAGTGGGACAAACTGAGGAACATCTGGACTGCCACACCACTGCTTTAAGGCTATTCCACCACACATTTCTGGCCTATGAGGAAAACACATGAATGCAGCTATTAGTGCAATCTAAGATGTATCTAGAACACCTGGAAAATAGTGATGGTGCTCTGCTGACTGGTATCTTCATTAACCTTAATCTCCAAATATATTGTAGTTAATTGATCTGAAACCATTGCATTATCAAAGAAAAGAGGAAATATTTTACATGAAAAATCTGAAATACATTTGAAGCACTACAAAGTCTGTGGTATTATAACATCTGGAGACCATGGATCAAATCTGGTCCATAGAATGTGCTTTCTTATCAAAACTAAAACAATAAAACACAAAAACAAAACTATATAAAGAACACACAATATATACATTACATTGTTACTTTTTAAAAGCACAAGAACTTAATTGACGTCACACTCTTCTTTCATATGCTTTCACATGACGTTGACACACTTCAACTGAGAATTTTAAAGCATTCCTGTAGAAGCAGACATGTTGAACGGGAAAGTCTGGCTTGCAGTATTCCTTACAGAGGATAGATTTCTATTGGATTGAGGTAAATGCCAGTAAAATCTCAAGTTTTCACTCTTTCATGCCTTTATGGACCATGATTTGTGCCAAAGTGATCCCAAAGTTGGGACCATGAATTACCCAAAATCTCTTGCCATGATGAAGAATTCAGAGTTAATTTCGATGTATTTAGGGGCCTAGCACATCTCCTGAAACACAACCCCACATAATAATCCCCTTCCACGCAGTTGTCACAATGCAGCCAGAAACAGTCTCTAGTGCTTCGTCTCCCGTTTTTGCGATGTTAAACATTCAGTATTGATATGTTTTACAGCACTGCATCCAGGGTTTTTTTTTATTATTTATTTTTTTCTTTTAACGGATAGGACAGTGGAGAGTGACAGGAAATCAGGAGAAGAGAGAATGGGGTGGGATGGGAAAGACAGCGAGACCGCACATATGTGTCTTGCGCACTACCACTACACCACGCCTGGAAGCAGCGCCCTGGCTTTGAAACACATTGCATGAAGCTTTCAACATATTGTTCCATGTACTACTCTGAAGTATGGTGACCTCTATGAAATATACATTGTTTCTGTGCACTTTTTATTTTTTTCAATCTATACAAAGGAAATTATTCCCAAAAACACAATAATACCAATAATGCAAATAAATGGTTTAACAAAATGGAAAAAAACAAAAACATTCAATTTCTGACAGATCATGTGAATGCTAAATATACCAACTTATGTTAATATTAACTATTTTAATCATTAAAAAATGCACCCCAAATTGTACAAAATTTCTATAATATTGAGCAGCCAAATAAACTAGAATATCTCACAGAAGGGGGGACAGTCCTCCTTTATCATGTAAATATTTACTATATCTTTTTAAGTGACAACACTAATGAAATGAAACTTTACTATGATGTAGTGCAAGTAGAGCTTGTTTAAGAGTATATCTTCAAAGAAAAACTCAACACACAGTCCTCTAAACCCCCAAGTGACCACACCCCTGAGAGGAAACGTTTCTTTGAATTTATGTGGTCAGATGGTGCCATTATTGTAATGAGCTCAGGTGTTTACTTAGGATTCACAACCATTGGTTGGCAGCTTCCAAAACATATAGACAGTGAAAGTGATTCATGGTGTCAGGTTCCTTGAATCAGAGAAATTCACCATGGACGCATTTGCATTGCCTGGGGTTCAGTCTTCATTGGCTGTACATACCTCACATGGACGCTGATTGGTGCAGTGCGGGGCAACAGAGGTGTGGCGGGAACACTTCTTCCCTCCACATTAGATGCACTTCTTGGGAGTGAGTGACTTGGACTGAATGAGCACCGTGCATTGATCAGTTAATACTGCGATAAACACACAATTTCAGCAGTTGTGAACGTTTACCTCACAGAGCTTGAGGCTGAGTTGCGGCGAGTTCTCATCTCGTAATAAATCTCTACTGGTGATAGCTTCCGACAGAGGCGACTGTCAGGACTGCCCGGGGCCAACCGAGGGTGAGACAATGAGCGATGCTCGGGGGCCACACTGGGAGAAGAGTCGTCTGGAAAGCACACCGGAAAGGGATCATAAACGTGCATTGAGCTGCATTTAAACAAGTTCATAGTTACGAAGCCTCACCATTGTCATGTGATGTTGAGTCTGACATTGAACTGCTCTCTGACTTCACAGTTTCCTCTAAAAATATAGAAAATAAAAGCAGCTTGTTAAAAATATTAGTAAAATCTAACGATCACTACATAATACGGTATTTATATATAGATATATATTAGGGGTGTAACGGTTCACGGTATGTATTGAACCGTTTCGGTACGGCCTGTTCGGTTCGGGACGCTTGCGTACCGTTTCGGTATTCGGTATTTTTATTAAATAATATAAATGTATTATCAGCGTGATATTAAGCGCAGCGGAACAATGTTCCTAGGCGAGTTTCCGCACGGACGCTATTGACTGACGAGCACGAGCGCGAGTAGGAAAATGGAATCATATCAAAAGCGAAAGAGAAGCCAGGGCTTGAAGACCCTCTCACCTCACTACGGTCTCGTGTTTGAGAACACTTTGGCTTCTCTGTTAAAAGACATAACGGGGATAGACGAGTGGATAAATTTAAAGTTGTATGCTGACATTGTTCCACGGAGATCGGGCAGGCAACACATCTAACATTTTCTACTGCTGGAGATATTATAACCAGATCTATGCTCTCTTCAGAAAATGTGGATAGGTAATCTATCCTAACTAGTTGCAGTATTTCATTTTTTATTTAAAAAAATGTGTTTTTCTTAATAAAGAGTGCAATTTATTTAAAATATCACCCAAATGTGTCACTTTTATTTATTTTATGCAAGAATTCTACTGTGTATTGGCAGCTTTTCAAAATAAAGATTATGTAAGTTCTTATTGTTTTGTACCGAACCGAATGAATCGAACCGAACTCTCCAAGACGCTGTACCGGACCGAATACGATTTTAGCGTACCGTTACACCCCTAATATATATATATATATATAATATATATATGTGCCCTACCGTTTAAAAGTTTTGGGAAACCCAGAAAAAGTCTCACTTTTATTTACCACTGGAGTTGTAAAATGAACAGAAAATATAGTCAAGACATTGACTGCGCTGGCCAGCTTCCTCCTTCTTCTCTAAATAGTTCTTACACAATTTGGTGGTGTGCTTTGTCCCATTGTTCTGTTGTAAGGTAAAACTGGCTCCAATCAAGCGCTGTCCATAGGTTATGGGATGCTTTTGCAAAATGGAATGATAGCCTTCCTTATTCAAAATCCCTTTTATCCCGAACAAATCTCCCACCTTAACAGCACCAAAGCAACCCCAGACCATCAGGTTACCCTCACCTTGCTTGACAGATATAAACATGTTATAAATGGCATCAGGTGGTGATAACATCCCATTACGCAGCTATTCTGTGGGGTCTCTTAACAATTTGTGATTTGAAAATGAGTCAAAATTGTGGAAAAGTCTGTAAAATTAGCTAAATGTACAAAAATTACTATTAAAAGTATTACTGCAATGAAATTGTATATTTTAAAATGTTGTGTAAAAAACTAGTTACACATTGAAATGATGGCACTTTGCTTCAGATGAAAACTATGGGTGCATATCTATGAGGGATTCTGATGATTAGGAAATCTTATGAAGAAACATTTAAACACAATGACACATGATATACAATAAGATCAATTCTAAATGAATTCTTTCAGGCTTCTAGGCCCAGGTCAGAGTGACCTGAAAGTGAGTCTGGGAAGCTTGGACGACCTCCAATGTTTTGACAAGTTGTGATAAGAGGGATAAATCTGTATCTCTCAAGGGACTATGGAAGTCAAGTGATGAGATCATTTTCCTCCCGAGTTGACCAAATATGGCTCTAGTCCAGAGATTTGTGCTTTAAAAGACAATCCTGTTTCTCAATAAAGTTTGTCGCAATTCTGGCACCTGAGAGAACAGGTCTGTGTGTCTTTTTCCTTACGACCCTTAAGCTTCAGGAACACATGAGCTTTGAGGCTAAACACGGGTTTCCACAACAATTCCTGTTTTGTGGAGGGGTCAAATACTTTTTAAAGTGCATTAATTTTATATCATTTTTCAAATACTGTTTTTCTTGCTCTGAAGAACTCATAATTTGTAAATTCTCAAAAATCTACATGGGGTCAAATACTTATTTGAACAAGGAACAAAAGTGGCAAAGTATATGACAGGACAATAACAGGACTACTGATACCTTTGATGTCACATGTCTCATTCGAATAATTTTAAGTTCAATAAAACTATTAACATATACCCACCTGCTAAGGGTCAAATTATAGCATTCAATGAATCATAAAATTACATAAAATAATTAATAAATATCAAACTATTAACAATCAATTATAAAAAATGTGTATAAAAATACAAAAGTGCGTCATGGCATGTGCTTTCTGGAGCACCATTCTTCTGTGATTCCAATTCTTATGATATCACAAGATATTAATTTACACGAGAGCCATCATTACCTGTGTGGCATCCCCGATGTACAGTCTTCTTACACTGCAGAACGGTTTTCTCTGAATCGATGCTTCGGCGCAGGGCACCACTGAACAGAGCCTTCATCTGCCGCCGCTGACCTGGATCATCCTTCACAGGAAACAGATATTGTTGATTGCTCTGAGAATCTCTCAGCAAGTGCTTGACTCAGAAAACAAACTCACGTCTCCTTTAAGGCTGGCATAAGGGGCCAGGCCGGCCCGGCGCTGAACAAATGGAGGTCTTTCTCCTTCTTCTAAAGGAAAGTCACGTGAAAGCTTCCCTGTAAGCTCCTGTGCAGATGTATACAGCATTGAAAAACTGAATGAGAAAATGTTGAAGTACATGCATTTCTTAGAAATGAATCAAAACACAAATCTGGGAATCATCACATTACATGAGTGAATTCATGTAAAACAAATTATTAAATTATTCTAAAAATTCCTGATGAATTCGTGCTAATTGTTTGAGCCGCTCATTAAGTAAAGTCATGTACATTTGTGAAATGTACATTTTGTGTCATTTTTAGCCTATTATCTTACATGGCAAATAAGATAAAGCTACACAAACATTATTTACAGCGTGGGATGAACAGGAACAAAAAAAAAAGGTACCAATTTCATAAAATGAGCCCTTGGTGTCACAGCTGGGTGAACATTGCTTTCGGTGTATTTTTTTTGCTTTCGCGTGGAATATTTCACGGAGAAGGTTAACTGTTTAATACAGTTTTTTTTTTAGCAGAAAAGAGCTCTGACCGCCTCCTGAAGACAGATGTCCCGCAGTTCTCCGAGTCGGTTGTTCAAAAGGCTCTGCAGACCCTGCTTTCGATCCTGTAGCTCAGAGATCCGCTCAGACTGCTGTTTGCTCTCCTGACCACTCTGGACATCTGTGCGTGGGAGTGAGACAGTTTTGTAACAGTTTTTAAAATGACTTCTGTGTTTTAATTATTTAATTGAATACAAAATATTTTAGTTAAATATTGATCATTTATAAATTATATGTAAATGCCTTATATGCGTTTTAATATTTAGAAGAAAATACTAAATAAAATCAACCTAGGGGGCTTGAGGTGAATGCATGCTTTTCTGTACAATGCTATCAATGCACAAATAACCGGTTTCCTTTCTGTTCATTACAATCCTGTCTCTCTCGAGTCTTCAATATTAGAAGGATTTTTGTCCCATAACAGCCATTTTAGCTTTTGTTTATAGGAAAGTATGAAAGGACAAGAAGTGAATTTGCAGAGAGAGAGAGATGGCTAGAAAATGATCCCAGGTCCCCCTGAGCAACCGCCCGCAATGTGTTGGGCTCCATGTTCCACAGGAGCATGACAAACTTTGTGTGTGAACTTTTTTTTTTATTTAGTCTAAAGCTAAAAGTTGAAAACGTAGTATAGCGTAGTATACTTTTTAGCACCTTTATTTATAATGAATCTTAAGGCACTAATTCATTTATCTTCTTTAACCGCTTGTTCCTTTTCGGAGTCACAGGGGTCTGCTAGTGAAATCCAGTGAACTACACAGGTTGCCAGTCCTTCACAGGGCAACATTCACTAACACTTTTACTACCTATGGCGAATTTTACTGCATTTAATTAACCTGGCGCACATTGAAAAATTAAATCAGTAAAAAAAACACGATGCAACATAAATAACGTTATAATGACCATATTTTTTCTGGATTACCTGGAGATGCTACGCCCATGTTGGTGATCAGGTGACCTTTGACCTCCATAGAAACTTGCAGGATGTTGTGAATTGAGCTCCCGATCAACCCTTTGCTACTGCAAACAAAGAATAATCTAAATCCAATGAATTCCAATCTCAAGTTGAACATATTTGAAAAGCTTATGTTTTGAGTCACATATCAGGCAGAGGCAATGACCAGGATGCTGCAGTATCCTAATGACTTCTCAATTCACTGCTGAGGGAGAAAGAAATAAGTGCTTATTAGATTAAACGTATACCTTTCTGAACATTGACATAATTGTGGAAACAGTAGATGAATCATTGGCTTGAATGACCTCGAAAAAACCAATTGGAGTGACACCAAGATGGCAACAACATTGAAACTTGTTAACATCTGTGTTCATGAGTCTAATATGTAAAACGGATCCACGGCAGGGCTCCATGAAGGAAACCACTGCTGACTAGAAACAAAATCCACTGCTCAAACCTGAAGTTTGCGAAAAGAAACTCTGCAGTGATATTGAAAAAATGAACTGTGGAAACTATGATTGAACTATGAATTAAATGTAAAGCATGGTGGAGGAAACATTATGATTTGGGCCTGCTGTACTGCACTGGGATTGACATGTTTGAGGGGGAGACACAGGGCTTTTAATTAAAATGGTGCACCCTAAATAAATTATAAAAAAAGAGTCACTCAGCGCTCTGTCTGGGGTGGTGTTGAGCCGGATAGGCAAGCACAGCTCCAGGTAGTGTGCTGGGGGTACGCGTAGGTTTGGAGACCAGAGGTCTCTGCTGGTGCATCTGCCATACCTGGACTCTGAAGTGACTGGACCCATTTGCCCTGGCATCAACTTCTTGTCGGAATATGGGCAGTCCAGCACTAGGCATGCTTTTCCAGGGGACAGGAATTGAGCCGAGCTTCAATGACTCAACTGGCCAGTCGGTGGGCACCTCCTGGGCACTTTCAGCTCCCAGTGGCTCTCACAGCATCCATCAGCTTCTCCCGGCGGAGGGAAATGGTCCACTTTCTCTCGTGCTGCATCAGGTTTAAGTACGCAGGCCGATAAGTCGCACCTAGCAAGTGTGCGCAGGCCAATGAATCACACCTGGTAATGCTGATCAGCCCCACTACCTTGTCACTATGTAGCAATCTTAAGCTAAGCTAAAGCACCCAGTTATTTAAAAACGTGGAGATGCGTTTTTTTAATGAATGTGAGGAGACAAGTTTTTTTTTGTACACTGTGTGAGAAAAACGTGTAGACATGGCCCAATAGAAGGAGAGAAAATGGGAGGGGGGAAGAGAGGGGGAGGGGCATAGATATCACAGAGTGTAATCGTGTGAAGTAATTGTGATTGCCTTAATGTTAACCCTTAAATGTTTTTGCACACACGGGTGCCTTTGCCAGTCACAGTGTCAGTTTTTGAATTAGGTAGGGATGGCGGTTTTGAATGAATAATACATGACACAACTTGCAAGGTAATTCAACTTAAAATATGAGCCAATGCGTGATCGTCAGTCAGTTTCATTTTACCGGTGCCATCACTGCATCACTGTAAAAAGAAGGCTTAACTCTTGGAAGTGCCTATGGTATGGCTTGAATTGTTCAAAATTCTGGCACAAAACAAAGCACAATAGCACAAAAAGCGCTTGGAACAGTGTATAAGGTTTAAGAGAGGTTCACCTCTCTATTATTATTATTATTTTTTTTTCCTCTCTTCGTCTTTTCGTCTTCCTTTCTTTCATTTTTACTTGTGCACCTTCACCCTTCCCCAATCCTTTATCCACTCCCCCCTTAGGTTCGGCACTGTCTTGTCCTGACACAACTATTATAAACTGACTTGCGGGAACCACAACTAATAAATATTTAATAAATACATTCAATTTTCCAATCCAGAGGAGAAAACACCACACCAGGTGTTTTACTCCTCTGGAGAAAGCAAAACTGTCCAACTCAGCAAGGCATGTACTCCCCCATGTGATGGCTTTTGAGCAGGACAGGACAAGGTTTAAAAAAAAAATAAAAAAATAAATAAATAAAAAATAAGAGAGGTTCACCTGGTTTTTTGATACCTTTCTGATTTTTGTTAGAAAACATAAAAAAAAGCAATGACAAAATGTACTACTTGGAATTTTATTTTTTTGTACAATTTCACGTATGTTGTGGAATTATGGTGTGATGTAATGAAAAATATCTGTAACAAAAAGAACCTGGGGTTGTACTAAAAAAAATTATTTTAAATAACTTAAAAACAACTTAAAGGGTCAAGGGTTAAACGTACTTAGAAGATCTAGAAACCTATGCACTGTAAGGAAGAAGTCCTGATTATTCCTTTCATCTTTTCATCAATAATACATTTTGTCAGATACAAGGCTGAGACTATATAGGACCTTTGAATCAAACTCTGATTTTACCTTTTAAAATATCAGATGTTAAAAGATTTGCTGATAAAACCCTGGACCGTTCACAAACCCTGAATTACATTATAAATCCTGCTGACAAAGCATGGACAACTAGAAGAATGTGGTTTTGTTTGTGAGGAAGTGGCTGTGGGCATGTGGTACAATGGCTGGCTGGGAATGTAGCAAACAAACGAGACACAAACCATCATGAGCGTGGTAAACAACAATGAACAGCACCAGTAGCTTAGAGGGTATTATCTCAAAAATAAAATGTTCAGTTTTTGTTTTCCTTTATACGAGCAATTGAACGAATATAGATCTTTCTGAACATTCAATGAACATCTGGTGGACACATGCCCTCAACAGATATCAGAACAGGGAGCATGATGGGAGGATAAATGCTCTGGGATCGGTGCCTGACTTTAAGGGAATGACGGAACAGATATAAACAAAGGATTTATGGGAATTTGATGACAAAGCACCCAATGTCCCAGCAAATAACATGTGATAAAGATACAGGGTGACACAGGGCACAGCTATTGTCTTTTGAGAAACAATTCTGAACCAAATAAAGAATATTATCATTTTTAATTTGTGTGTTACTTATTATTTGACTTACTTTTGCTTGATTACTGCAATTTATTTTATAAAAAGGTTGTAGGAACATGTGATAATGCTGCAAAAAAGAATGCTTTCTAAAATGGAAGTCAATTGTTTATTTTGAATGAACAAAATACTGTGAATGAACAGAAGAGAACATCAAATCAATGTTTGGTGTGTCAGCCATCTCCCTTCAGAGCTGCTATAGTTTGTCTATAGGTACTGCTAGGTTCGTCGTGGGTAGTTCTGCAAGATTCCAAATATCTTGCAGAACTATTCACAGATCTCTTGTGGATGTAGCTTTCTCCGAGTTCTTTGAGAAAATACCCGACACATATGTTGATGTTGAGATGTGGGGTCCATGCCATCATTTCCAGTACATCTTGCTATTTCCTGCTATTGTAATGACTTTGGATGTATGTTCGACATCATTATCTTGCAGCAGAAAACATTTATGGCCAATCATATGATGGAATTACACGATGGATCATTGAGAAAACCTTTAACACGGAGCAAATTTGCCCATTTTACAAACTCTCCATTGCAGAAATGCAGCATCAAATGTTCAAGGATGGGTGTACCTGGGCATCAATGGTTTTTGTGAGTTCAGAGCTTCAGTTTTTAAAGGGTAACAAGCTTGATGTGCTTAATCCTGCAGAACAAGTTTCCATAGCTGACCATCTACGATCCTCAATGTTTCCTGTTCCTTTATGCTCCTTCAAAAGAGCTTGAAGAGCACATCTTGAAACCCCAATACTTTTCTGGGAAAATGCCTTGTTGATGCAGAAAAACTACCTTATGTTGTGTTGCTCTGCTCTACTGTCAATAACATACATTTGTCCTTTTGGCTGTGCCTCAACCAGTTTTAATCCTCCTATACAGAAGTTTCTGTTTCAGTTCATGGGTTTTATTTTTTAAGAAAACTGCTTTATTCAACAAACCAAATCTTTCTTTTTTAATTGTACTGCATCATTACCTTTATTGAACAGATAGAACAGCATTACAGGAAGAGAAGGTGAAAGGTTTGAAGAGAACGATTAATTTTGACTTAAATTGCCAATACATTGAATAAAACCAGTGGTGGGCAGTACCTAAGTAAATGTAATTCTTTACTGTACTTAAATAGCTTTTTCAAATATCTGTACTTCACTTAAGTATTTTAATTTGGAGAGACATTTTACTTAAAATTCACTACATTTCAAAGTCAAATATCTTACTTTTTACTCAACGACATTTTCCGAAATCAGTCGTTCCTTTTATTAATGAGGGTACAGCATGCTCTGTTCTGAATTGCCGCTTTGGTTGCCGCTTGGTGGTATCTATTTATCGTGAACGCCATTCTGTTCAGTTCAACCGCAGCATTTTTTGTGCCTTAATAAATGACGGAAAAAACTCCCAAAACTAGTTTCTGTCACAGTAATCTGACATGACCAGGTTATATTTATGCACAGAGACATTAGGGTACAATATAGTAAAAGAAAACTTGTGAACCTGTGTTTAGATTTAGATTTTAACTTAGACATTAAAAAGCTTTTTTATTAAACTTGAACTCTCAACCATGTTAAAAACAAACCTTAAATAGAAAAGGCCTGCTATGAAATTGTGTAATTTCATTGAGTTTAGATTGGAAATTTAAATTCAAGCTTTGAGCTCATTATCATTAAAATAAGTTAAAAAAGTGTCAAAAGTGCATAAAAGTAAAAGTCTTTTCACATATTGTTTTGTCTTAACAAAAATTATAATGGCATATTATAGCCATAATAAATCATAGTACTTTGGATACTTAAGAACATTGTAAGGAAAATACTTTCTACTTTTACTCAAGTAAAATTCTGAAGTGAGTACTTTTACTGGCGTAAAATTTTACCTCGTGGTTCTCTACTTTAACTCAAGTACTTGGTTTAAGTGCTTTGTCCACCACTGCATAAAACACTGGTGTTGATTAAAAAAATCCTGGTGTTGAAGTTTGCAAATAAATGCACTGATCTAGTAACGGCATATTTCACTACGCACCTAAAAACTAAAAATTGGTAAGATTTTAAAAAGAGGAGTGTGATCAGAGTCTAGAAGGTGCCTACAGCACAATAAAACAAGGTGTGAAGTGCCATGTTAATGACAGTTCGGTGTGCACAGCTGTGCCAATGCAATTGTTCATTTAAATTAATAAAATGCACCACAATTTTGCTGCGTTAAAAAAAGAAGCGAGCCTGTAAATATATAATGCAACAGTTTGAACTTTTATAGCTTTTCAGATGTAACGATCTACAATTTAAACGAGAAAAAAAAACCTCTTGCTTACCTTGACCACATAACCAAGCAAAGAAGGCACCCTCTCTAGAAGGGCGAACCCGGGTGCTAGAGTAAAGATCCTTTTCTTGTACCATAAAAAGTTTTAATACCTTCATATGTTGGAATAATTTGCACGTCCAACGCCACACAATGACTGAGACTGAGACTGAGTTGTTTCATCGGACGCTCAACTAGTCGCTCGCTCCAGCGGTAACTTCTAAAAGCTCGACAGCTAAGGACGAAACCATCTATCCGAGCTGGCCGGGTTTGGGTTAGCTTCTAAAAACAACGATAAACGTTTGCACGTGTGTTTTTATAATATCGAACGCATAAATCGGACTCTAAAACATTATTTTAATAAGCAGTCTCGATGAATATATGGATTACGGTCCTCTTTTCAAGTTTTCATAATGGTTTGGTCTTTACGGACAGGTGATGCTGTGGCGTCGGTGACAACCATATGGTTTGCAAGTTTTAAAGACACCCGAAGATTTATTTTTGTTGCAGTACAGATTATAAACCATCACTTAAGCTTTTAAAGGGGAATTTCCATTTTAAAGGTTGTGTAGATTCTTTAAAACGAGGATTAGGACATTTTTTGTAATTCATTTATTGTAATTATAGAACATGAAAAAGTGGGCTGGAAAACTAAAACCTCTCTGAATTAAAACAGCAACTTAAAGTTGCAAATTATCTTAAACACTTTCTTTAGTTTTCAATCTTTGAACAAAGTGTATAATAGGCAAATAACGTGTTTTGTGTACACTTTAAGTCAATAGCCATGTGTTAAAGCAAATGGTACGTGTCAGTCATGTTTACTTAGCAAGCATTCCAGAGATTTCCTTTCTGACTTGATGTAAAAGAACATCTGTGACAACTGGTAATTATGATAAATTCATTACATTTGGTGCAAAATCTGTGAGTTTTGTGCGGCATTAATATTTAAAAAAATCTAAGCAGGAATACAAAATAGTTTTATTGACTAAATTGGTAATGAGCTTAACCAGTCAAACAAACACCTTGAATTACGACTCGTTCTTTACATTTTCTGCAGATCTGTCTGCTCTTTGTATCTATTTTTATAATTAGGATTTGACTATGGAAATCCTGAAATGAGGTCTTTTGTCTATTTCCTTTTCCATATGTTAGGTAAGTGCCTTGTATCAGTGGGATTTGATGCTATTTCTGCATTTTGTAGAAATTGGAATAGCTGAGATTAACGCCTGAGGACAGTGTGCTTTCTCAGAGCAGACAGAGGCAATTCCAAGGACTTGTCATGACCTGTCTCTAATTTGCACTGGCCTGTTTAAGCTCTCCAGCAGGGCTCTGGCACACAAAGAATCAGAGACTGCTGACTTGAGATCTCACTCCATCTTGCTGATAATTGTTTTCTAATCATTCCATCACTTTGGAATGAAAAATATACACTCACTGGCCCCTTTATTAGGTACACCTAGGACCAGGTCGGAAACCCTTGGCCTTCAGAACTGCCCTGCTTTATATGCTTTTATTCTGAAACAAAACAATAACAATGACATTTAATGTTGAAATAGTCATAATAACAGGTTTGAGTGGTCAGATAATAAACTAGAGCAGAAGCGCTGCACAGTGGCTCTTATTTGTTCCTTGTAAAACTCTAAAACAATGATCTGAGCAGACAATTGTCATAAGTTATCTACGAGTAAAGGGCAAAAAGGATAAAAGCAGACTGTGCTGAATATAATGAAATAGCGCTCGGGGCAGGAGAGTGCAGCAGTGGGTGACCCTCCCTAACTCCTTACATCTGATCAACCAGAACAAGCAGCTGCTCACTGTCCAGCAAACCTCTGCTTAGCTTCACTCTGATCTCCACAAGATCACAGGAGTCAGCAATGACCACAATCAACAGCCCAGGGTCTTTATCCTCAGAAGTTTTGTGCTCCCATAGAGCTAAACTCAAAAGCTCCTATAATGGGAGCATTTACAGAACCAAAGAAACACTTGAAAATTGTGCCGTTCCTGTTGCTATATTTGTTCCTTTATTTAGGTGAGAAAATATCAAAATTGAGGCAGCAAATAGAATTTTATTATAGTAAAAATTAATCTTATTTATCTATATTCACAAAAGACCTCCTTTTTTGTTCTTCACACCATTTGTTCCAACAGTTCTTTTTGTTCAGGAACGGATTGAATTTTGAATCACAACAAAATGCATTTATGCCATGGTCTGTCTGTATACTGGATTCTGATTGGCGGGCAGGTCTTGATTAATTTTGTTGAACCACACAGGTCACTCCAGTTCAGGTTATTCACTTCCAATACACATCCTCCTGTTATTAGACAGAGGATAGCAGCAATCCTTTCCAGGTTGGCTGAACTGGGATTACTGGATTAGTATTTTCATAGACATATACCATCATTTATTATGCAAAAACCTTATTTGTGGAGCTGTTGGGCTGGACTGAGAGACACAAAACATTATAAGCCGTAGTGGATCAAAGGGCATTTGAAGATGTTCATCCTGCCCAATTATGAATCTTTCACATTCAATGGAAACTCGGGTTGAATCTTGACTTACTTTAAAAAAAATTAATTAACTCTTTAACTGAAGAACACATTCTGCTATTGTACTTGTTTAGATGTGTGAAGCTTCTGAGCCTGAGTGACTAAAGAGAGCTGTGTGTTTGCATAGATTTAACCCTACAGTGGTTCAGAGAAACTCTAATACATATTTCAAAATCATAACCAGTGTCAGGTCAGGTAAACCATCTTGAGCACTGAACTATTTTTCGGTCATAGTGTTATAGGTTAACTGACAAAACAAATGCTTTCATCATTTCAGTCGTATTCAGGCGAGAATTTATTAATAACTTTATTTTGTTTGCAAGAGACAATGGCATAAACCGGATAAAAAAAAAATCTAAATAAATCACACAGTTGTATTTTCAACTAGTGTGATTCTGAGCGATTAGTGTGGTGTGAATGAGGTCTAAATCTGAAAAAGATTGCAACAATGGATCAGTTGTTCCTCTCGGTCCAGACCAAATGAAACAAACTACAGGTGTGAAAGCACTCTAAGACTTTTTATTGAGTTCAAAGGGGCTAACAGTTCAGAAAGATAAGAAGGTGCTTGATATATAAACATTAAAATTAACAGGGAGCCAATGTAGGCATGCAAGAATTGGAGTGATATGCTTGCTTTTCTTTGTGCTTTTTAAAGTCCTTTGATTTGGGAATAGTCCTTAGTTGGTAAAAGCTGTTCTTCACTGTGTTATATATTTGTTTATTAAGGCATTAGTCTGAATCCATGATGATTCCAAGATTCCTGACTAGTGCATGCGAGAGCTGTTGAGTGATGATTTCTTTGAAACCTGAACTGTTTTTGTCTGTTTATTTTATTGTAAAAACTTTTTCTCCCTTGAAGCTAAATCTCCCTTGATGGTGGTTACGATGTGTGTGTTTTCTGCATAGGTTCTCTTTCTGTCTAGCCTAATTCTTTGTACTCTAAATATTTTCTTTGCAGTTGGACAGACTAAGAAAAAAAAACGAGTCAGCAGCAAACTGACGACATCTCTGAGCAAACATGTCCACCTCAGAGCCAAGCCTAGTGACACCTCAGGGTTTGTTCTGGGGTCAGACAGCATGCAAACTGGACCGCAAACAAAGGATGTTTATTAGGACGCACTCTGTTTTGTCATTTGTGGTCATGAATCAAGTCTTTATAGGGCGTTCAGCATTTTTCTAAAGAAAAACCACATGTTCTTTGAAAACTTTTTTTTCTGTTTGAAGAAGGAGAAATGTGGTGATGTCAAAAGTGGTAAACTTGTAAAGCATTTGTATAAAACTATGGTTGTAGGGATGTCACAGCTTTCTTTACAGGAATTATATAGTTGACAGTTGTTGTAAACAGTCATTAATATTGCCATCACTACCCCAAATGTGTGAAAATGTAGAAAAATAGTAAATCGTAGTATGTGGGCGGAGCTACAATTAAACAAGAACACTCTTTGCAGTTCTAGTTTACAGCTGTCAGTCAAGTTGTTGTACATTTATAAATAAATCAGATGGTACCGGGGTCATTTAAATGTGAACATTTTATATGCGTGATCAACTCTCGTTTCTAGCACTGCAGGGAGCGGAGCAACATCAGAGGGAAGGGATAGGCATCTGAGGTGGTCTGACTACCCCTGAAAAACTCAAATATCCTTTGAACGCAATTGACCGGATATCGCAGGTCAAAGTTCCGTGGAATCGCACCACATAGACATGTGATCACATTCAAATCAATGGAATATTTTTCATAGTGTGATGACAGGGTTAGGGGAGGGTTTAGGGGGGGATTTAAAATCTGTGTACGCTCAGCAAGTACCCCTGACTACAAACCGTACTTTAGCCCAATCCCACTTAATGTGCAGCCCCTCCCAGATGTGCATCTGATCATACTATAGTTGCTTAATTATTTTATCTTTTGTTTGCATTACAATTAAAAAATTCATCACTGGCAACGTATGTTTTGTGCCACGGGCAATTTACTGCCAGTAAGACTAGAGGCTATTATTATTAATATTCAACAACTCACAAAAATAACTTAAAGATTAACTTATGTCTTTCTTTGACTATATCATCAAGTTAACTGTTCTCTATTAACTATAGTTACTCTAATGAATGTATCTCCAGTATAACTTTAGTACTGGCCTAAAGTAAAGATGGTTGAGTGTGGAAGATCAGTGCACTTCTGTCTAGTGTGCTGCCCTGTACACATATGGTTACAACATAAAAAAACAAAGAACTTCATTTGACCCTCTTTACTGCTCTGACACCAAGGAGATAGCAGAGCTCAGCAGGGATCACCCATATAAGCATGCTCAAAGAGCAGGAATTCTGTGGTTTGAGAAGCAGACTGAGAATGACAATCTCCAATATCCGTCTTCCTCCTAAAGTGAACATCACCATGAGAGCTTCAATATAACCCGGCAGCACATCCACAGGGAGAATGTGAAAAGAATAAACCAATCTGACCAATCCGAAAAATCTATGTTCAGATTAAATGGAAAAATTAATTTTAGATGTACAATCTCTTATAGAACGAAACAAATGCACAGTCATTATTTTCATACTTTCTCTGCCCTCCTTTATATCCCAATCATCTCAATGCAAACCAAGGCACACACCTAGTTCATGGTAGGGACAGTTTTAATCACCAGAGAAACTTGCATTTAGTTTGATTGGGAAACTGACCAATCTCTAAGCCCATGCCAAGAGAAGACATCAGCCAAGTTGTGCCTTACACAAAACTCTGACAGTATGAGGTTATGGTTTCATAGTGATGTGGGAGAATTCTCACAAGTTAAAACATATTATAACAATAAAACACTATGTGCACATGGTATTGAAATTATACTGCTCCATGTTGTCATTTTGTACATATCTTACCATCAGTTATTTTAACCACAATAAAGAAGTTTGCATTTCTATTTTGGAACCTTGTACCTAATACCTGACTTAAAGTATGTTTACTTCCATTGGAAAGCAGTACAACGATCAGCAACCATTGGCTCTGTTTTTTATGCTAAACATTTACGAATTACATACGTACTGTACGTACGAATTACACGTACGAATTACAAAGAACATGCATAATATACGTAATGCTCTCAATACGTCACGTAGCCACATGGCAGGCAAAGGCAAGCAGGCTAGTGTTATTCTGACACCCCCTTTGCTGAATCAACCTGCAAGCTGGCGATTCAAAGATTCGATTCATTTAAATGAATCAAACTGATTCACACATCTGGGTAAATAGTATAGTATTGATTGCTGTGGATAAACCGAAAGAAAACATTCATTTACTCCCGACACGTTAACAGTTAATCAATCGCAGTCGGCGGGTAACAGGTGTGTCTGTTTTGCCTCATTAAACCATCGCATAGCAACATGGCGTAAAAAACCCATAGAAAGCCACGCGCGATATCGCCTGCCCCGCGCTTTCATTAGCAGAAATAAGCACATGCAGAAACCACATATGAATAAGAGACAATTATCGACTACCTTTGAGGCAAAACAGATTAACAAACAAAACAACAGTTGACATCTGTGTAAGAGCATGTATCCTGGCGTTTTCCTCGTTCAGACAACATGCGCGTTCTCTGCAAATGCGCATCAAACACGTTTACCAAATAAAAGTCATGCATAAATTACGAAAGGTCTGAAAGCGCGTCGTTTGGATTAATAAATGGTGAAAAAAGACTGACCTGCGATATTAATTAATATTCATTTGCGGTTCCACCTCGTCACATCTTCCAGGAATCCTTCCCATCAAGCACGACACGCACGCATAGGCTTCCTGCATCGCGCCAGCACGATGAGACTGATCAGAGCATCCTCTTCTCTCCGGCACCGCAGCATCCAGCTCGGCTGGGTTGGTTCCTCTGTCACCGTCACACAGCAGCACTGGCAGAACGGGAGCCTGGCAAACATCGAAGAACCTCACGAATCCAGTCGCCTCATTAACTCTTTCAGCCTCGCTCCTCTAGATACCCAACAGTAACCAGTTACCAGTCACTCAACTTCTACCCACCCCTTGCCCCTGGGGTGTCAACACTGTTCAAAATATTTGAATGGACACAGATTTCAATAGAAATGTAAAGAGTGAAAAATACAGAGCCACAATGAAGTAAATGTAATTTCATAGAACTACATGTTGCTATTCAATTTAAACTTAATCTTAATTTTGTTTAGAACACAACATTTTAAAATTATTTTAAATTTTACTTAAACCATTGCAAGTGTTGTAGCGCGCCTTTGTCGTGTACAACAGGAAGATTAGAAGACGAGATAGTGAACGTTCATTCATTCACCTGGACAGGTCGCCAGTCCATTGCAAGATAGTGAACCATTTCATGTTTAATGTGGGGTTAAGCCCCGCCCTCTGAACTTGGAGCCCTACCCATGGGTCAAGTAATTGGTTGCCTCCCTCCCCCCTACCCCAATCTTAAGCCAAAAGGCTCAACACACCAATCCAAACTTTCAGTCCAAAGTTTATTACGACAACATGCCTCAGTTGAAACCATGGGAGCCAAAGGGACATCACACATCTGACCAAACAAGTGGTGTCAACAAAACAAGACTTTCGGATTGAATTTTGATAACGTGAGTAGGACGTAAGAGAGCCATTCTGTGGCGTTCGTCCCACATTTTCATAGCGACTTCTTACAGGAAAGAAATAGATCTTCATAAATCCTCTTTTCTCCACACTTCCTTGTCATCAGCCACCAACAGTATAAACCACTCAACATCCATGATTTCTTCCCTGTTGTTGTGTTCCTTGTTTGCATCTAACATACCCCAAACGCCACCTTTAGGCAGAAACCGTCATTGCATCTATAAATCCTTGAGACAAATGGAAAGCACCCCGCTGAGAAGCCAGCCGAAGTTTTGTGCAAATCTTGATTCGTATCGGTGTGTAGAGGCTGTAAAACTGTTT
This sequence comes from Danionella cerebrum, assembly GCA_007224835.1. Classification (NCBI taxonomy): domain Eukaryota; kingdom Metazoa; phylum Chordata; class Actinopteri; order Cypriniformes; family Danionidae; genus Danionella; species Danionella cerebrum. The sequence continues at coordinate 333,828 of SRMA01026841.1, read as the reverse complement.
AGCACATAGGCAGTAAAGATAAATGGATGACATGACACCGCCTCCTGCCATTGGGCTATTATGTGTACATGGCTGAGCGGATTTGGACACTGCCATTGACGACACACACAGCATGTTATACACAACTTATTTTGTATTATAAACAAGAATTTGAGAATGACTTTTCTGAATTTGATCGCAGCGTTAATAATCTTTCTCACAATGTGATAATTGAATGCTATTATTATAGCGATCAATCAGCTCCGTTCAGTGTTTTTTTTAACTGAAATAAACCTAAACAAAAAGACTGAACTATGTTTGCTGTACAGATCATCAAAACCATGTATAAACATCATTATTTCTGAGTAAATCATTTATTCAACTTCTATTTTTTCCCCTTATACTTGTATTGGTCAGAAATCATTCTGAAGCTAGCACCATGGTTTGACCATGTGAGACACACTTGGTTTAGCAAAGAGTCAAGAAGGCCTATGATGAATGGAACACCATCTCCACTGTGAAACATGTAGGCGGGTCACTGATGTTTTGGGAATGTGTGAAAGCATTCAACAACTATACAAAACACGAGGCCACAGTTGTTTGACAATAAATGGCTTTACCGAACCACTGACTGAGTGGAAAACAAACTAATCATTCATATTGTCTGAAAAATGGCCAAGAAAAGGGTATGTAACCATGAGCACAATTATATTTGTTTCCCATAGCATATGTTGCTAGCGACTTTATAGGTTACGGCTTAAATTCCCAGGGTATTGAAGTGGGAGGCTGATAAAGAGCTGCAGAAGGCTTACAAGCACATGTGACCTAAGTTAGAAAATAGGGCAAGTGTAATTCCCCCTAAAACACTAGCGCATTCACATTTTCAGAACATTAAATGAGCATTCTGAATAATTTTAAGCCTTTTACAGTTATATTGTCATTGTTTGGCCGTAGATTTTCAACAATTGATTTTTTATTCTATTTTTATCAAATTAATGTCCTATAAAAGTGTAATGGATGTGACTGGGTCTGTTTACATGCATCCACTTTCATAAATCATTGTTAACATTTCTAAATGTTGCATTACTCCACCCCGCTTCCATTCCAAGAGCTGAATCGTATCAATTAAACTGTTTATAAAATTTCTAAAACCGTTTGCACTGTGAAAAATACTTAAGAAATGATAGCCATTGAGATCAAATTATCCGATTGCCATTAAACAAATTATCCAACAAATAACTTGGTTTATTAAATAAACAGAATTGAGACAATCCAATAAAAAACATATAAACAAGTCAATATTTTCTTCAACAAGTAACAGAAAATCTGTAAATCAATCAAACGGCGTGTTCGTAAAAAAAAAAAAATCTGTAAATATTCAATCCACCCTTCCTGCATTCTATACAAAAGGTTCTGGTGAAAACAAGTGCAGCCTCATCCTTTTATCATACAGCAAATATAAAACAAAGATCTTCCATTGGATTAATGCGCTCTGAAAAATCCCCCTGAGAAGTACACAATGACTTAAAATCTGCAGAATTCACTGGAGTGAGGAATTGCAAAATGTTCATGAAAAACACTGTCCCATTGTTGGTCCAAGGTATTATTCTGAGTTAAAGCGACACATTGATTGATGTGCTTTATCAGGATTTGACGCACCATTAGGCTGTACGGCAATAAAACATACTCTGGTGTGTTGATTATTGTGGACAATATAGCTATGGTTTATAACAAAAAACAAACTACAATGGCCTCAGTTATTACTCACAATAACAACAACATAATCCACCAATCAAACTCATCCTAAAGGTGGTTTACTTCAAACTTCAGATAATTTCATCATGCTCAAAGCTGAAGGAAAAAAAAAAATCATGTAATCAGCCCATGTGACTCCAGTGGTTCAACCTTATAACTATAAAGCAGATTTGTTAGACGAATCAAAAGCAAAACCAAGACACATTTCATGTACCTTCCTTGCTTGCTTTTCATTTAATTCCCTCCATAAACTAGGGTTAAACTATTGGAGCCATGTGCTGTGAATTCAGTAATGCAGGGGTTAAAAGAGAGGAAGAAATCTCTCATATTGCCTCATTTTAATCTTCAGTTGTGTTCAGATCCTTACCAAAAAAACAATAGCTAATCATAATATTTGCCTATTTGGAGGAATAATCTCTTTAACGTTCACGAGTGAGTAATGGAACATGACTGGGGCATGAACCGTGTCTTTCTATTAGAACGGAACGTAACGGGGAACCCTGGAGTAACTCCAAAATGAACAGTACCTCAAGACCAGTCCTCAGCTGTCTACTGCTTCATCAAAGTCTGACATCTTTCACAACGTTCTACCTCAGGCAGAATGAGGAAATCACATGTAGCTGCTCGCTCAGGAAGAACCAGCTCCAGCCCATCCAGGGGCTTGCAGTTTTCTCCCAAACCCTTGCACACCATGTACCTCTCTAGATCCAGCAAGAGGGTGACTATCTCCTCTGCTGAGGTGAGCAGGGCTGGGTGCCTGTCGTAGAGTGTATGTGAGGGCAACAAAGGTTGCTTTTGAACGCTGATATGGAATCGAAAACCCGGCTCGATGTGAATGACTGTGTCGGCCATGGTGGAGCGTTTGGAGCACTGCAGCAGCTGTAAACGCGGACCCTCTACAGCGAGGCAGAACCAGAGGACAGGAAGAATCATGCTGCGCAGGGACCTCAGAAGCGGCATCAGTTCATGGTTCACATCGATGGTTTGATTGCTGTGGTCACTCTCTGCTACGCTGAATATCTGAGTGATCTGTAAACGACAGAAGTGTGTATAAAATAGGACCTAAACATTATAAAGACATCAGTGAAACACTTTCTTACCGAAGGGACAGGCTCGTCCTCCTGTGATAGACTATCGTCCATTAATGGATCCTGTATTTACGAGATTTTAGAGTTACCACCAGCAAAACATTCGTTTTTTTTAAAGTAGATTAACTTTACCAAAGGTGCACAGAACACTATTGTAATTGCTGAGAGTGTTCTTATTTCGTGGCTTTCTGGGCATTTTTTAGGGCTTAAATGTGCCCGAAAACTCACCGAATTTCACACAGCACACACACACACCTCAGAACTGGTGAAAATTTGTGGTTCAAAAGTCCACCCAACTTGTTTCAGCTTACGCTGCGCTCTCAGTTTGTCATACACAAACAAAATTTGGCACACAAGGAATAATTAGACTGCGTTTCCAAAACTGAACACGAAAAAAATGGCCTTTTTGCTTAACCTCTTAAGCCCTGAGGCCTATTTTCCGAAAATCCTATACTTTTACTTTATAAGGCATTTCTCAGCTTTTACAAGGCCTAAACTGCAAATCTTGGTATCAAAATGAAGATAGGTTCTTGGGGAGTGGTGTGGATGAGTTAATTTGACAGTCAAGAACACTGGGTAAGAGTAATTGATGTTGGAATGGCCAAAAAATGAACTCCGCCTAAAAAAAAAAAAACACATGTTTCCTCCAATATCTCCTTATTTTACTTATAACGAAGCAAATAAACACAATCAATTGTAACCACTACATGTCAAGGACATCTGTAGCAAGTTTGGTGTTCATACTACAAGAAACTAATATTCTGTAAAGGTTTTGATTGAACAAAGTTCAGGCGTAATCCATGTTGGCACAGTTTGGCACAATTTGGCACAATAATTGAAATATGGAAAAAATCTTGTCCAAAGCTTCAGCTACGTTCATAGTCTTCTTTTCTTGCTTACGGGACATGATTTCAGCAAAAAAAACTCCTAAAGAAACGCTGTAAAAGGGGGGTGGAAGCTCATTTACGCCATCTTGCTGCGCTTTTGGGAACCTTTCATTCACAAACGCTTTCGACGTCGAGCTTCTGCGTGTCCCTACCCCCCGACCATCTGTCCAATCCGGGAGATCTATATATCGCTGGAAAGCTCTGATTCTATGGAAGCCAATGAGCTCAACCATTTTGAGACTGACGGGATCGCCGACGAATCACACGACGCGCAGCGTGGAGAGACCACCTCTTACGCACGGGGAGTCATTCCATATTTGGTGACGTAATGAGACCACGGAGCAACAGAAAAGATCCAAAATGGAGTTTCCGCGAAGCTATCGACCGGACATAACAACAAACGGACTTTTATCGCTATGGAAATAACTTTTTGTTGAAAAAACGGCAAAGGTAAGACAAGATTTAAATGCTTGCTTGGTTTTCGCTGGCGTTTTTTTGTGGAACTTTCGCTCCCTGCTCTGAAATACTTTGTGCAATGTAAATGAGTTGCATATCGCTGAATTCAGCTGGTTGTTAGCTTTCATTTCATGCCATGGTTTTGGTGTTTCCGTTTATATTGTGGATACATATCGCACATAAACAAAAACGTGGTCATGAATTATACTCCGGACATGTTGTTGTTTATTTGCATGGCGTTCGAGCTGTGGTTCACGAATATGAAATTGAATTAGATACGTTTTTAGAGGAGTTTCCGCTGAACACAACAGTATTTAATATGTGTGGGTTATTCTCGGGGTTAGTGAGCTATGAGTGAAAATGTAACGCACAAGGGGGCAACTCCCTGGTACCGGGGACTCTCTGGCTTAAGAGGTTAAAACCTTTTCCTAATGTCATACTTTAACAAACTCCTTAACAACCAAAACTGGAACACTAATGTAAGAGACCAGGACCTACAAAAATGAGTGCACTTGTCTCAAACAGGAGATTTTCTGCATGTTTCCAATTCATCCACATGTAAACATGTTGGCCAAATTAACTCCAAGAGATATTAATTCTTGCATAAACCACATAACCCCAATTTTTGGGGTTTTGATCATATACAGGAAAACAGTTTGAGCTCTCTGGTTGGTTAAAATGACATTGTAGTTTGAATTGTAGTGCCAAATATTGCATTGGTGTGCCAAGTACAGCACTTAAATGAAAGTGGACTTTAAAAATACCAGTGTATTTTTAAAGGAGCTGACGAATGAGCAATGATCTTGTGTTCAGAGGCCTGAGCTTTGTGTGCATCCAATCCTGAGACTGCATGGAGAAGTGTTCTCATGACGACAGCAAGAAATCCTGACAGAGTGAAGGTTTATTTCAGAAGAGAACATCACTAATTCACTAACTAATGAATTCTGAGTAGTAGAATCAATTCAGAGATTTTTAAAGGACAAACATTTGGCTGGCCAGTAAACAGTGGAAAAATGTTGGCAGTAGTAGTAGTACTAGTTCAGAAACTGGTATTTAAAGGGACAGACTTTTATTTTCACTTTTCATAACTACATCTATTGTCCTAATTTGTCCTAAAGTGGAGTAAAATCTGGGAGCCAGGCCCGTCGTGACAAGGCAGGCAAACCAAGCAATTGCTTGGGGCCCTGGGCTGGCCTGGGGCAAATGGTGCAATTTTACAGCAGGTATGCTAGCAGAAATATGTTTATGTATGTTAGCTAAACTTCCTACCTGACAGCAAATGCTGCTTGTAACAAACAGTTAGACTAACCGTTAGAGCAACTTTTTTGAACGGACAGAATATGGTTACATACTGTAATATGTTTTTTAACGGGATAAGGAAGACGCAGATCTGTTCCAGAATCGCTGTTTATCATATTTAATGACATGACATTGCTATAGCTTTGTAATAGGTTTTGATGAAAGTGGCATAGCATGCCATACTAACTATTCCACTGTGATAATCTATTTAGGAAAACCACACAATAAATTCTGTTCATCAAACATTAGCTTGGGATGTTTTTAAGCATTGGTAGTCGACTCACACCACTACTAATAATTAGTAAACCTTTAATTACAATTTCATTGTTTGTTAACAGTAAAAAGTGTATTTATATAGCACATTTCACACACAAGTTATCAGTTATTGTACACTTTTTAACGTATATTTGATTTTATGGTACAGTGGTGTTTTTTGCAAATGTTCAATTGTTGAAAATTTTAATTTTATGCACTTTATGTGCAACAGCAGTATTTGCACTCTAAACATTTTTTTATTTATATAAAGTGTGAATTTAAACTGTATGGCTATGCTGTGATTCCTTTGCGTGCGGGCGGGGGGCCTTTGTCCATTTTACTTGGGGCCCCCAAATTGGGAGCCGATGCTTCAATTCTAATTGGAGAAAAAGAAAGAAGCCCAAATAACAAAATGGCTGATACTGATAACTTTGCTACATTCACACACATCACTCACACAGCAATACAGGAAATGATCAATTCCAGAAACTGTTAACATTCCGGAAGACCATGTTTTCAGAACCACTTTCATAAAAACTCTTTACCCTGTCTTCAAATTAACTGCCAATTTTTTTTTATAAAATAAGGCTTTTAAGTGTGCCTTATAGTACACAAAAATATAGTACGGTTGCTTATTTCCTTGTACTTCTTAGTAATAACCCTGGGAATCTAAGAGAGGCAGATCAGGCAGTGTAAGTCGCCTTGGATACACCATAATGCTAAAGAATCGTAGATTTTGCTTGTTGGAAAGCTAATCTTGATGCACTTTGTGTGCATCATCGAGTGAAATGTTTTTCGTTGAAAGTTTGGTCTGAACACATAATAGCATTATGATGAACATAAATAAATGGTGCCCTTTCTGGAGTTTACGTGATTACCTTTCCATTGTAGTTGTGGTGAAGGAGTTGGTCTTGCTCAATCATCTGGAGAATGTTGTTTTGGACATACGGTTCAGCATCATTCAACAGCTCGAAGTTCCACGGCTTCTTGGATCTGGGTCGACTGCGGCTGTAAGTAAAGCGTGGCTTGCGACGGGAGATCCAACTCTGACCAAAATACTTCTCTGCAAGTTCCATTGGCAGCAAATGCCTCTGATTGACACAATGAGAACAAAAGTGTCAGACTGGTTGGTTTCTACTTAGTCTAAATGGAGAACCTGTTCTTCAAATACATTGAAATACAAAGTCACTTTTGAAAATGAGTGAAATAAAGCTTTTCACTTCACTCTAAACATTGACTGTGAAAAATTAAATAGATTTTTGCTAAATGTATAAAAATGCAACTGAAGAGAGCAGATGACAATACACTTGGTACCTTGAGGTGTTCTGTTTATGTGGCAATATTTCTCTCTATGATTAGACAATGTCTTCACAGAATATATCACAATTTCTGATTGGTGAAAAAAAAATGTTCATAGGTCTCAACTTCTGAACATTGTGATAAAAAAGCAATATAACTAACTAAATCTACTTTCTGTATATAATTGCACACAAAAGTAGCAAAAACACACAAATGTAGTTGATTATTATGGATTTCAGAGCAATGCACAAAAAAACTGGAAAACTAGGATGAGAAATCCTCAGAAGCTGCATAAACAACAATCACAAGTGGATAATTTCCTGGAAACAAACAACAAAAAAAAAAAAAACACCAACCATTGCCTCTCGTTGACACTGTCGAAGACGGCATTTCTGTCTCTTTTTATTTCTGCCTCCAAACTTGGGTTTGTCCATGCAAAAATCACAGGTCCCACAGTCTACACGGCGGATGCACCCTTTACACCTCCCACACGATCGCCGCCGCACCTTTGCACCACCCATCTGAAAGTCAATTGAGCACATTAACTGAGTTTCTCTTCATTTCATCTGCTCTAAAAAAGCACAAACAACACAAAATACTTGAATTATGTATCAGTGTGATTCAATAGGATGTGTTTAACTGGTCTGGTGGAACTCTACCTCATCCATGCCATTGTCCCCTTCAATTCCCCCAAGGAATTCTGACAAATCTTCGGAATCACTGAACTGTAAATATGAGCTCTGCTCAAAGGATATAAAAAACTGTTTAGATCAAGCAACTTCAAAACCCTTGTTTCAGTTCAAAGAAGAGTTTCAAAATTACCTGTGATTCATCGAAATCTTCTGTGATGGGGGACTGAAATGTAAGACAGGGATTAATGGTTAACTCCTCAAGACTTAGTTAGGAAATGAACAGCGATTTAAAAATTATGCTTTATCATATGATTTCCCACGTAGTAAATATGGTTGGAAAATCTATTTAGTACAAATTTATTACTTTACAATATTTTAGTAATTTGTTTCTGAATAAAAATAAAGTTGTGCTCATAGGTTTCAGAAAATATGAATGATAATACAAAAACTTCATCCCCACTCATAGTTAGAGATAACACTGTGGCCTTTCAGTAAGAAGGTTGCCGGATCGAGGCTCGCAGCTGATCTTCCTGGAAGGAGTATGTTATCCCAGTGCTTGCGAGGGTTCCCCCACAATCCCATAAACATGCATCAGGTTGATAAAATAATCAAAATTCCCCTCAGATGTGAATGTGTTTCCCTGCGAAGGACTGGCGACCTGCCCCCGCGACCCCGAAAGGGATTAAGTGGGCAAGAAGATAAATGAAGAACTTTGTGGTTGGGTAAAGCCATTTATCGTCAAAGAACTCTTTACTTTTTTTTAATTATAATGACAACAAAAAAACTCCAACTCTTGTAAACTCTCAGGTTGCCTTGCATGAACGGCATGTTTCTCCCCAGAGTAGTACAATGATAATGAATGGCATGGTCACTGCTTCACTGTAACCAATGACAAGTGGACTTGACCACTTGGTGGCAGTTGTTTCACAATAAAAAGCTTCACCCAATCACTAATAATAAGTGGTTAAAGTTTTTGTGTTATCATTCACTTTCCTTTGACTCAGTTTGTAGAACCTTGCGGTAACAACGCGAAAGCCATAGGTTCATATCCCAGGGAAAGCAAGAACGGACAAAAAAAAATGTGTTCATTCAAAATGTAAATTGCTTTGGATAAAAGCGTCTGCTAAATGCATAAATCGTTCATATTTAAAAGAAAATGGCCAAAGAAACTTATAAATACAACTAGGGCTGGGCGATATATCGATATTAAAAATATATCGATATATTTTTAAACGAGATATGAAATTTGACCATATCGCATATATCGATATAGGCTGCGTAGTTCAAACTGCGCTGTGAGCCTTGCTCCAGCAAACTGCTTTAACCCGGAGCTCTCAGCACTACTTTGCGCGCCCCTGGCCACGCCCCTCCTCTTTCAGGCACAGAGAGGGGAGGGGCTGGACTCTGGAGCAGACAATCCGCCGGCACTCTTCAACAAACATGGAGAAAGCAACAACATCTGCTGAGCATGCGGAGAAATTAGTTGGTAAACAAAAAAGTAGCGGCTCAGTAATATGGAGATGGTTCGGATTCAAAGTTTCTGATGAGAAACAAAACCATGTCATATGTAGGGAGTGCCATAAAGAAGTTACAGCCAGGGGTGGAAGCACTACAAATCTTTTTCACCATCTAAAACAGTGGCACAAACTGCAGAATGAAGAGTGTGTGAAACTGCGCGCTGCCGAGGCCCCAGCTGCAAGCCAACCGCAACCCGCAAAAGCTCCAGCCCCGACACAAAGCTCCCTTCAAGCTTCATTTTCCCGCGGTGTACCGTTGTTGTGCCATATTTCGACTCCCCGGCAGATTCCGACTCCCCTCTTGCGTGAACGCGCATTCAATCACGTGATTACACAGACTAAGCCAATGAGAGTTCACATAAAATGTTTACTCGTGAAAAAGTTTTAATTTTTATTTTGCTTATATGCCGCGTAGATGTCAAATTTACTTGTAACACATTGTAAAACTATAAATATTCGTTTAAAAAGTTTAAAAGAATGCAATCGCCTTAGTTGCTTACAGCATTGAATATTTTAATAATTTATGAATGTACAGCATTATACAAACTTTAGATTTTTATATTTTATTTGCGTATTCAAATATATTTATATTTTATTCCCAAAAACAAGGGAACAGCTGTGTATTGTTTCATCCGGCCAGTTTAAATAAAACTACTTGTGAAATGTCATATTTGGGTTTGACTGTGACTAAACAATTGCTCTCACTTTTTGATAAAAATATCGGGATATATATCGTATATCGATATTCAGCCTAAATATATCGGGATATGACTTTTGGTCCATATCGCCCAGCCCTAAATACAACTGTATATTATGTTGCATCAACATATAAACAAATTTGCGCAATGTGTACTACCATGAAACTATTTAAATCACAAAAATTAAAAAGATCACTGAGCGAATCCTTTAATCACTTACTTGTGAATCTGGGCTCCTGTTTTCAGTCATGTTTGAACGATCCGCATCTACAGACTTTGGAGAGGATAAAAAAAATAAATAAATAAATAAAAAGACAACACACAAAAATAAACCATTGTATAGTGAACCAAAAACTTAAAGTCAACGCAACAACTGTACCTTTTCACCAACTTGCTTACGAATAGGCCGTAAACATTTCCTCTTCCTGCATTTGCTGATTTTTCGAGTATGACTATTCAGTCGATGGTTCAGTCGGTTATTTCTGCAAGTCAAACATTTTCCACAGTCGACTGTAGTTTGACATGCCCGGCACTGTCCACATGGAACCCACTGAATCAGGAATAAATAAGTTCATTTAAAAAAGGACCAGTACAGTATAAAAAAAAAACTATATCTTTGAATACCTTTTTGTAGGGTTTTCTGGACTTCACTGTTGCTAAAAGAAAAACATTCTTTCAAATGGTAAACTAAAATGAGTTTATTAATTGACCTATTGCTAAGCCGCACCCCATTTAAAGATCAGCCAAGAGGAGCATCCCCTGCTGGAAACTGGAGCTCAGACATAGATCCTTAGAAGAATATACGGAGGAATGTAAAGCTGCCAACTGCTTTGGTAAAATGGTTATCAAAGCATTTTAATATATATGATATATTCTTCAATGACAACCATCAGAGAGACTAAAATGGTGGGGTGCTTAGCAATTGTTCAATTACCAGCAATTAAAATACCAAACAGAAAAAAAAAAGCTATATATTTTTCTTACAGATGGGGACAGCTTGTCGACAGTCCGGGCACAGGGTTTCCCCTGGTTCGTAAGGATGGGTTTTCTTACATAGCAAACAAACTCTGAAAACCAACAAAGGACAGAGAATTAGGGCTAAAGTTCCCTGCACTGTGCATCAGCGCAAAGACATAAAAGGTTCCTCACCCGAGGTATTTTAGTGGAGGTCCACTGGTTCCATTGACAGATTTGTTTGAGGCCTCTGACACGGAACTGACCAAAGGTTGACTTTTACTTGGACCAGACAAATCAACAGCAAGATGGGTGGCACTTGCTACAGGATTAATGGTCTCGGGACTGGAAACACTACTCTGTTTCGGCGGGGTGATTGTATTGTTCAGTGTTGAATTTAAAGACTTTTTGGCAGTACTTAGACCTACTGATGACCCTGGACTGACAGCCTCAGCATCTGCTTCTGCTTCTGGTTCTGGTTCTGGTTTGGGTAAGTCCTTTGGAGTGTCGGCAAGCAGTGGTTTGGGAGATGGAGCCTTCCTTTTCTAAGATCACAAGAAAGATTGATGAAAATGATCAGGTTAGTGAAACTAATGGTGAATTTTGTATGAATTCATTGCAAATTGGTAGATTACAAGTTTTAACCGTATCAATAGTTTTTTTCAGTTTGAACTAAAACCAACAAGTAAACCACTTCTTTTTTAGTGGCTGTGGTCTTTTTTTAATGACAAAACAGTGAAGATGAGAGACAGGAAGCAATGCAGACAGAGTGGGGGCAAGACACACATCAAGCTCAGGATTCAAACAGATCTGATATTGATTTTTAAACAAATATCCCATAATACATACTTTCTTTTCCAATTTCTCCAAGTTATTTAGATTTTCTGTGGCTTGTTTTTCATGCTGTACTTTAAATAACGCATAGCCCTTCACAAAGATAAAGGTGATCTCACTAAAAGAAATAGAGCTTGCTGTACATACCCTTGGTTTTCTCCCGCGGACGTTCTGTCCATGAAACCGGCCTGTTTTAAACTCGAAATAAGAGAGGTCCATCGAACTCCCAATTATTTTCAAGAGCTCAACTCTGCTTCTCACTCTATCGCCTCTCGGGCTGCAAAAATGAACAGGGGTCAATGAAACAACTTGAAATCAAACAAATTCCACCAGATGACCCGTTTCATACCTTATGTAGTAGGTATCACTGCGTCCTTCACTGGTCCCTGAACGTCGATAAACCTCCTTGCGTTTCCACCCGGTCCCTAAAGAGGGCCAATCTTCCCAGCCTTCATCAGCATCTAGCGCTACTCTCTTTCTGGGTCTCCTGTTTAAAACGAAATACAAAAAAAAAATAAAATGTTGTAATAACAGGACCTTACATTCTAAAATGACATTAGGTTATAAACTACAATTCTTTCAGTTACCTGCATAGACAACATACATACATACCAGCCACCTCGTCTGCCTTTCTCTCCAGTGCTCTTCATGCGTACGCTACCACTCCGTTCACTTCCTGCAATGCTTTCAGCCTCTCCATCAAAGCTCTGTGCGTCAGCATCATCACAGTCATCTTCAAGAGGTTCCAGCCAATCACAAGGAGGACTGCCGTCATCTTTAGGAGCCTTCGGTTCATCTTCTTTTTCAGGTACTGCACTGTCAGTACTAGACGTGGGCTCTTTGTTTTCCTCTGCATTTACATTGCTTGCTATGACAGGAGCTCCTGGTTGTCCGTTCTCTACATTTGTATCATTTACTTCTAAAGGACCCCCTGCTCCTCTTTCCACTACATGTGTATTCATTGGTTCTGCGAAGTCATCTGTCGCTCTTTTCTCCGAGTTTGTGTCCTTTGCTTCAACAGGGTCCTCCGTTGCTCTTTCCTCTGTATCCATCGCTTCGACAGGGTCCTCGGTTACTCTTTGCTCTGTGTTTGTATCCTTTTTTACTTTGATAGGGCCCTCTGTAGATCCTTCATCTGTCTCCATGTTAATAAATCCTATTTTCTCTTTCTATAACAGCTGAAACAAACAAGTGTGCTTTAAAGAAACAGATCACCAGGCATTCTATGTGTGAAGAACAAGAAGTTTTTTTTTCACAAATGAAACGCGGAGGTGTGATATTACCTATTAATAGTCGAGTTGTAAAAGTGAAACTAACTGACCACACAATGATAATTCACCATACAGTTTTGACATATGCTCTGGCTCTTGATAAGGTTTTCAACTGTATATTATTTTTGTATAGCTTCTATTCGTTTAAAAATCAAAACTACTCATAGACCAAAACACAGTTCTTAAATCGCTCTAGATAGCCAACACACTAGGTTTTGACACACAGCCTAAATGCATTAGCGGCAACGATTAGCATAGAGGCTAAATTGCTAGCAAGTGTGAAATTGTAGACAATAACGCACGAAATCAAGGTTTAGTTGGACAGTTTGAGGTCTTGAACGGTTCGGTTGGTGGGAGACTTGTCACCACTATGATATAGTTGAAATAAACTTACCTGTAAGTCGCTTAAGGAGCCACACATCTGGTATATTTTAAAGAACTGCCACAGTTGACTAACCGGAAGTGTTGCTCTAACCCGGAAATACGCGTGGGAGCTTTTTTTAAGAGTCCCTCCACACTCCAGGCCGTCAAGAGCTTGCTTCGTTGGTCCGCAGTTCGGTTTGATTGGTCGCGTTTTTTTTTCATTCATTTTCATTCTAACCCGCTAATTCCCTTTTGGGGTAACGGGGGCCTGCCGGTGCCTCTCTCCAGCCCTCATTAGGCGATGGGCGGGGTACACTCTGCACAGGTCGCCAGTCATTCGCAGGGCAACACACATTCAAACCTAAGGTGAATTTAGATTATTCAATTAACCTAACCAATGCACCTGGCCACACTTTTATAAGGCATTTATCCATAATTTTATTAAAAATTATATTAGTCAATGAGTATGTAAGGTAATTCTAAAAACTACTATTTTGAGTACTAGTTATTAAAATGTATATGTACCACCAATGATTTACCCTAATACCTGAAAACTTTAATTAAACAAGAATTAACATTCATTTAATACTTTGAACAATTAGAATTAATCAATTTCATTGTGTAAGAGTTAATAAGTAGAAAATGGAATGTTCTCATTGTACTTCCATCCTGTCTATGACTCAATATTTATAATACTTCAGACAAAAGTGAAATAAAATAGAAATTAATATCAAACGAGAGACAGAGGAAGGGTAGATTTAATGAGAATAATTGAATACAAACAAATACACAATTTTATCCAAATATTAACAGCTGTTTATCTCTTGCTTTATGACTTGAGACGGCTATCGGTCTTTGTTGCTGCGCAGGTCAGTGGTCAGAGGGTCATGCTGAATGGTCTGGTGAAGCATAAGGGCCAGAAGTCCGGCTCTGTTGGTCATAGCTGTCCTCACATTACGTTCTTGTTCAAATAACTCATCCAGCTTGTACCACTGCAGAAAGGAGAGATATGTTTATTAATGCACAGTTTCAAAACTAGTAGAACTAAGTACTGTTCACGGACCACTCTGACTCGTTCCAAGTCCACCTCAGCCCGTCTAAGCTTCTCCCAACAGTAATGCTTGTTACACTTGCGTTTAGCAACTCGGCAATACTCTCCGGTTGGCTCAAACACATTACGCACCAGTGGACAACCACACACCTCATCAGCTGTAACCTGCCGACAATAATTGTAATTGAATTACACAGTAAAAAGAAAATGAAAGCTAGTTAATATTATTCGATTTAAAAAAGAAAAAGCAATTGCATTCTCTAGTCTCACCTTTGGGTCTCTGGAGTGTTCTGGACACAACACTTGGAGTCTTTTGCAATAGGTTTTACTCTGAGGATTGTACACATCACAGAAAAGTCTTGTTGCCCTGATGGAAGAGCAAGAAATTATTGAAATTAAATACAATTACCCTACTTCAAAATAATATTTGGATGCTTTCTTGAGAATTTGCCAATATATTTAATGCAGACATACATACATAATGGCGTAATGGCTGTCCTCAAAGGGCCAGATGTAACTTATAAATGTAAAACAATGTAATCGAATGTAATGTAAAATAAATGTAACTACTCCTTAATGTTAAATGACACATTATTTATAACTTATTCAAGCGACAATTCAGTTACATAGAAACAATTGTATGCTTGTTGTTCTAATATAAATCCTTTTTATTTTTGTCAGCTTCTGAAAACCCAGATGACTCCATTAATGATCAAACTGTCCAAGTGATTAAAGAAAAATAAAATTTTTGTCATTTGTTTAGCAAAAAAACGAAAAAAAAAAACCCTCACAGACTGAAGACGATGCATATCGATCATCATCTTTTATCATCAGGCTCAAGAAACAGATCACAGATAAACTATTAGCTGTGCCTATTTCACATCTTGAAATTTATTTTAGCGTGAGAGATCACTCAAATGCGAGAGTCTTATGTTCAATGTGTGAGAAACGGCAGCTCTGCAGTTTCACTCGTGAGTACGGATTTTTTTTTTTTTAGATACTCAAAACTTTTAAGCTCTCACAGGCCACATTAGATTACATACCGGGCCTTGAATTTGACTCATGTGATATAGATGATGACGGTGACACTCAAATTATTTTTTTTGTTCTGCAATACTGCATCAACACAAACAAAATGAGGTGATATTTTTCTGAACAGTTTCCTCTCAGTCCAACGGTTATTTTTCATTTTGCAATCAAAACTGGCCACTAAGTGGCAGCAGTTGTTGAGCCATTGACCCAGCTGATTGCAGATCAGTTTTGGGCAACAAAAACTGGGACAAAATTGGTTTGAGTACGTTGACAAAATGTGGTCAGATTCTTTAAACAATTGGCAGGATTTTTACCTTTCCAAGCACATATGTCTACACAATATTTATTGCCATTTATTTCTATAACAAAACAGCATGTATGTGTATGTGTGCGTGCGTGTAATAAGTATGCACTAATGTGCAAATAATAAAAAGGTAAAATAAAAAATATTTGTGTACTTTTGATACACTATTTATATAACATTTATAATTTTAGTAGATCTCACTATAGATGTTCACATGAGCGTAATAGCCAAAACCACTTATTCTAATCTCAGAAACATTGGAAAGATTAGATGCTTTCATCATCTGCAGATCGTCAGCTTTCACTTACTATGCTGCCCGCAGATGAAACCAGATCAAATATCAAGGAAAGATTGGGCATGCCAACACATTATACACAAGTAAATCTCGGCTAAAAACACATCTATTTAAATATGCATTTACTGAGTCAACAACAATGTTTGAACAGGGTTTCCCCGCCTCTCGCCCAATATGAGCTGGATATAGGCACCAGCAGACCCCCATGACCCCGAAATGGTATAAGCGGGCAGGAAAATGAACTTTGGAAAATTGAATTCTATAAATTTTCAAATAATGTGTTTGAAATGTGTCATACCTTAAAAAGTTATTTTTTAAATGCTTTCTAGTCACTATGTAAGATCTTTAATGACGCTATTATATACATTGATTACACTACTTTAAAACATGTTTTTTATTATTATTTCACTACACTACAAGACCATTGGTGGTATATAAAGACATACACCTGGCTGTGCAACATTAAGGCTGACTTGTCGACATATTTTGTCCAGAAGGCAGCAAAGAAAAAAAATTCATGAGCCATGCAGCCTATAAATCTGCAACTCCAGAGTCAAATATTCAGGACTTAAAATAACAACTGCTGATGGAACAGAAAAAGCCCAGCATGCACATTTTGTACGTGATATAAAGAGTTCCCACAGATGCATTTGTGTCATGCCCTTAGCAACACCATCTTCGTGGGCAGGCGTTACACCTTATATTGATATCAGATTGGGTACATTTCAACGCAGTGTGGAGAGAAAAGGGTCAATGCCAATAAAAACATTTGGGGCAGCATCCTTGAGGAAGGTTTAGCTGCAGATTCAGAGAGTTCAGGGGTTGGGAAACATTAACAGTCAACAATAAAGCAACTATAAGCTGTGTAAAAGGATACTGGTCACGGTATACAGGGGAACTAAAGGGAGTAATAGGATTTACTTTGTAAACGAGCAAAATCAAACAGGATTATGCTAAGCACTTAGCCAAACCTTGCTCTCAGAGCTGAGTAATGTTATTTAATGGCAATCACCCCTGTGCCTAAATAGTTACACTGGCTCCCTGTTAACCAGTAAACGCAGTTCCAAAATTCTTCTACTAACTTCAATGCCCCCAGAAACTCCACTTCATCTTATGTGTCTGGTCTACTCATGGTGCAGCTCAACGCACATGGCATAAGATCTTCAGCATCCCTTACCATTGTTCTCCCAGGGTCCCCAAATCTAAATTATTACCCTGAAATAAACAGCCAGTCTCCCTTCAAAATAGTGCTTTTTAAAGTATGTTTTTTTTTACATCTTTTTTTAAAACGGTCTTGTTTATGAAAGGTTTTTCATGTTGATTACCCATTTTAACACTTTTAAACTTACATTTTTTTATTTTATAAGGCATCTCTCTTTACTGCATCCTCAAATGTGTCATACAATAAAAAGTCACTTTATTAGGTACACCTTGCCAATACCTGGTTGGATCCCCTTTTGCCTTAATCTTTAGAGTGTTTGGTCTATTTTGGCACGATAGTATCACACACTTGCTGCAGATTTGTCGGCTGCACATCCATTATAGGAATATCCCATTCAACCACATCCCAAAGGTGCTCTATTGGAATGAAATCTGGTGACTGTGGAGGCCATTGTCAGTGCAATGAACTCATGAAACAAGTCTGAGATGATTCATGACATCGTGCATTATCCTGCTGTAAGTAGCCATTGGAAGATGGGTACACTGTGGCCATAAAGGGATGGACATGGTCAGCATGGTCAGTATGCACGATTGGTACTAAAGGGCCTAATCGTCCCAGGAAAATATCCCTTACATCATTACACCACCAAAACCAGCCTGAACTGTTGGTACAAGCCAGTATGGATTCTGCCCTAGCATCCAAATGTTGCAGCAGAAATCGAAACTCATCAGACCAGGCAGTCATTCTGTGTGGTCTGCTGCTGCTGTAGCCTATCTGCCTCAAGGGTTGACGCGTTGAGATCTGAGAATGTGAGCACTGACTAGTGTGGCCAGCATAATGTATGTGAGCAATAAAATAGCGACGAAGAAAGAGACCAAGAACAAAAGAGAAAAAGCCTCCGTTTCCAAGAGCAGGGAACATTGCAACGCATACATCAAATCCTGAGCATGTTGACATTCTTACCTTCCTTCACTGCGACCGCTAACTCCTCTAAAGACTAAAGACATTTAAACTATGTTTGGACTTGTTTCTGAAATTAAGTTGTGTCATAAATTATTTCATCTATTTAGAGAATGCACATATTTATCTGATTTATTTTAAACCAAAAATGTATACCACATTAATATTCATCAAAGTTCATGGCAGTTGTTCACAGCTTAAAGAAGTAAATATGTAAAACAAAACGAAAATATTGCATGTACGCGTTGCATATTGTCGTTTAAAAAAAAAACAAAAAAACAATTGGTTAATTTTGAGACACCCGTCATATCTGTTCATGCATGTTTGATAATGCTCTCTAACTAAAGAAAAATGTGTTTTGTCCAATTACTCGCTAAAATTTTCAGTAGAATACTCAATTATGAAAATATTCAATAGCTACAGGCCTAAATCAAATGTCTTTCTATCTACTCGAGCCAGTCTGGCAACTCTCCTCTGAACTCTAATTTATTTATTTATTTATAAACCAACAGATTTGCAGGTCACTGAATATTTTCTATTTTTCTGATCATTCTCTGTAAAATCATACTCTAGAAATGGGTGTCAAAATCTCAGTGGATGAGCAGTTTCTGAAATACTCAGACCAGCCTGTCTGTCATGCCACATTCAGTCACTTAAATAACCTTTCTTGCCCATTCTGACAGTTTGAACTGCAGCAGATCGTCTTGACCATGTCTACATGCCTAAATGCATAGAGTTTTGATAAGAAATTAATGAGCAGTTGGAGAGGTACAATATTAATAAAATGTATTAAAGTAATTATTATTATCAAGTTGGAGAAATGTGACACAATGTCAGGTGGAACTATTTATACATGAACAGTTAAATTATTTAAACTATTTGAACCCAAATAAAACACTTTAATAATAATAATAATAATAATAATAATAAAATAAATAAATAATAATAAAAAAAAGTTAAGTCTTCAAATGTTGCACTCTGTAGCTCTTACCCTTCAATTCTTGTTGGGAAAATGGAACCAAAAGACGTCTGGCTTTCATACTGCAAAAATAAAAGTCAAACGTTGAGTTTGATCTCACAGCATGGATTAGAACATGATCATTAGCTGTATGTTTACCTTGGCATAGCATCTCTCCATATGCCTCAGTGCCACCTTGGGGTTGATGGGGTGACTGCAGGACACACAGAAGATCTGCAGGTCTGTGTCCTCACTCTCCGTTTCATTGGCCTCGACAAGGATAACACACAGTTAGATTACAGCAGAACTCAGAAACCCACATTCAACTTAAATGACTTTAGCAACTCACGTCCTCGTCCTGTAGGACAAGTTGCTGCTTGGCTTTGGCGATGATGCCCTCGAGCTCATGGAAGCGGCGCTCCATCTCCGCCAGCCGCATACGTGCTGCTTGTTGCTCACGCCGAATACGCTCCAGCTGCTTTTTACCCTGTTCTTCCGCTACACAGGGGCTCTGCTGCCACTGCTGGATACGCTGTGGTAGGATCTCGTAGATGCGACTGCCAACATGAACAGACAAGGAACATTGCATTACTTTTCGCATTTGTGAAGTCTCCAAACATCTTCTGTCTATTCGTAAAAATAAATGTAATCATCAAATAGCTGCTAAAAAACTGCATCAAGCAGAAGAAAAACAAATAATTGGCATTACACCTTAGCCGTAGGATGTTTTAGTTTTACGGAAACATAATTGAGATCTTTGCATTCAGCCGCTGTCATTTTAAAGCAATTTCCAAAGTAGCACAACAGATGCACTCTGCGCCACACAACTATGCACACACCCGCGTTCACTGCAGAAATTGTACCAGGACCGTGTTCACCAATATTTTCGAATTCAAGCTTTTACTCCAGAGAGTGATGCAATTCAGGAAAACACACACTTCCGCAAAACAATCAACTGGAGCAGTGTTTGATGGTTTGTTTAACTTTTGCATATTCGACTTAAGAACAATGTAGTTGTCTAAACAGTTGGATAAATCATAACACATTTTGTTTTTCTTCCTGGATTCTAAGTACTAGTGATTCTTACAAGACAATTGACAATTGCTTCTTCTTCTCCTTTCCTGTTTCCTGTACAAAGTTGCTATGAAAATGTGGGATGAGTGCCACAGAGTGCTTCTTTTACGTCTAACACATTTCATTAAAAGAGCCAGATTTCATTGGTCGTTCTCCTTGTGAAAAACCAATCCAATACGGCAAAGCCAAACTCATTTTCGTTGGCACCACCTGTTCCATCAGAAGTGTGAGCTCCTGTTAGCACCCATGGTTGTTAATCAAGGTGTGTTCTCGCACGAAACTTCAGATCGAAAATTCAGATTAGTGTGTATAAGCCTATGGTCATTAAAAATAAACATTTCAAGTTGAGTTACAGGGTTTGCTGATGGCAATTAAAGCCCTCAAATAATTTTCTTTTAAACATTTTATTTTTGTCCTTTATTCGAACAGATAGCACCGTAGAAATGACAGGAAGAGAAGTGGGTAGAAAGAGGGGAGAAGGCTGCGAAAATCTTTGCATTGCCCAACAGTGTATATATGTCCGGAACACCATCCACAACACCACGGGGCCAGACAAAATCAATTATTTTTATGCAAGAACGCACTTAGAACCATCCCATCTAGAACCATTTAATAATTTAATGGAAAACTAAATCATAATTTTTATAAAAAAAAAAAAAAGTTATTTATAGTTGTCTGTATAATCTTATGCATATTGACAGCACTTAATAAAGTAACCTACTTGGCCGCCAACTTCATGCCACAGTCTTCAGAGCAGTATTTGGAGCCTGGACGTGCCGGCTCGATGCAGTTTGGCCCCAGGCACTGCTGAGTACCTCCTCCATGTCTCCAGTCTCCTCTTTCACTGTGTCTTGAACGATCACGGTGTTTCTGTTTCTGCTTGTGACGACGAGATTCCTTCTGTGAAACATAAGCACCGTTAAAGTTATTGTAAAAGTTCTACATTGTTTAGAGTTAAAACTATTACTTAATAAACCTTTTTGTCAAACTTCTTATCTCTCCTCTTGACGTGCTTGACTTTAATGGCTTTCTTCCGGGGGACAGGACTGTAATATGGGGCATCATCATCCTCACTTCCCCAAGACTGAAAAAAAAAAAAAAAAAAAAAAGACAAGTGTCCATTTCTAAGTATTAAATCACTAAGAAGCTAATTAGAGCTCTTACAACATGACAAGATTTGAGATCGATCTACATCCTGAGTGCTTGTGGTTGAGAGCTATTAGTAGTTACCGCATTTCTGTCCTTATATCGTTCATAAGGCTCCGCATCAGTCTCATCGTAATCATAAGAGTATCTTCTGCTTCTGTGCATTATATTCTCCTTCCTCTCCCGCAGCGAAAACTCCTCATCCCGGACACGCAGCATTTTCTACAAAACATGGTGAGCCTGGGAGTATAAACAACCACAAACAACAATATGCAAATGGACTATGAAGTCACTCACCCGAGCTCGAACATCACATTGTCGTAGACGACATTTCTGTCGAATCTTGTTGGGGCCGCCAAACTTCTTCATGTCTTTGCAAAAGTCACAGTGACCACAGTCCTCTGTCCGAGTGCAGGGTTCACATTCACCACACATTCGTGCAGAGCGCTTCACCTGGAACAGTTAATGACCACAGGCCTTTTATTAATCTCTCATGCTCTGGATTTACATATCTATCTGAAAAGTGTCCCTTATTAAACATAAATGTAGTCTCTTTTATGCAAAGGGGACCCTTTGAGGTTTTTGTGCAGAAAGCTTTGACTTCATTCAAATCATTGTCTGTGCTACAAGTAATTATTTTAATAGGCTTCTGATTTAAAGTGCATAAATAAGGCCCTGTATGCTGCCTGTATGTTATATCAGAAAATTTTGTTTGTTTTATTAATTAATAAGGTCAACAACAGGATTTATGGAAAAGCTATACAAAGTTAACTGAAGAGAGTAGATACACCATTTATATGATTTCTGTCAACCCCAAAGTCTCCAAGTAAATAAATATGGTTGAACTATTGCTATATTTTACTTTATAGTAAAACTTCTTAAAAGAACTTTTCTCAACAATATGTATTATTTTCCCCTAAAATGATCTGTATCAGGTTAATAGGACAGCGAAACATTGTTTGACATCAAGCTTGTCCAAATTGATTAAATTGTCACAAAACAAAAAATAATAATATCTAGGAAGGTGCTAAATAGTTATTTTTGTGAATAAACAATTAAAAAATTGGTATGTGTGTGTGACAATCTTAAGTTTTCGTAGTTCATTCATTTTCATTCCCGCTTATTCCCTTTCAGGGGCGCGGGGGTCTGCCGGTGCCTATCTCCGGCACACATTGGGCGAGAGGCGGGGGTACAGTTCGCCAGTCCATCACAGGTCAACATTCACACACACATGCACACCTAAGGGGAATTTAGATTATTCAATTAACCTATCCACATATTTTTGGGGATTGTGGGGGAAACCGGAGTACCCAGAGGAAACCCACACAGGGAGAACATGCAAACACCTTCCAGGAAGGTCACTGGCGAGCTTCGAACCAACATTCTTCCTGGAAGGCCACAGTGCTACCCACTGCCCCACTGTGCCGCCCTAAAGCTGGGCTCGTACAGGATTTGAAACAGCGAAATCTCGCACCCATAGCAAGAATCATACCCCTAGACCAACAAGCCATGGTTTTCGTAGTGTAAGTAAAAAAAAAAATTCCATTTTAATTACAACTGATGGCTATTCAAGAGTGAAGTGACTCAAAATTTATTATAAATGTATCATTATATTAGTGGGAAACCATTATCAAACAAAAATTATGCAAATTTAAAATGATCCAAGTTCTGTATCCTTCAGAGTATGGTTTTCAAGGCAAATTTGTTGCGCTCCTCCAATAGAATCCACACAAAATGGTGAGCAAATACATTTGAATTTGTAACAGATTTTATTAAGGATAGAAGTTCAAGGGATACTTTATTAGCGTTTTACAATGCCATAGTGTTTAAAAAAAAAAAAAAAGACGTTAATAATGGTAACGTGAACCTCCAAAGCCATAGCCACAGGAGGTGGGATAGGCTGCATCCCCCGAAGGATACAAAACCTTAATTGTTACATAGCTTTTCAGAGCACTTACCTTGGACCCACGGCGCTTATCAATCTTGTACTCGGGGGTGCTGGATCGCCTTTCAACCCTCTCCTTCTCAGTATCTTTATCGCGGTTCTTTTTCCGATATCGTATTGAAAGCGATGGATCCATTTCTAAGAAATCAAGAATATTCTCCTATCTGTTAATAATTCAGGACAACATATATGAAGAGGAGACAAAAAGGTCATAGTTCACTTACTCCGACACTGTTGACAGTACCACTCACGGATAGCTTTGGCCATCTTCTCAGTCACATTTATACAGTGCCCGTGGAACCACTCGTTGCAGTTATCACAACCACTGTCAGGGACAAGATTTTATCCATATTATGCTCTAGTTTCATTTATGTAGATTTGTGAATCACATAGAGTGAGTTTGTCTTACATCATGAAGCAGTTAATATCTGATTTTCGGCAAATGCAGTAGAGAGGAGCATTCTCTCCAAGTTGTAAGGTGGAGGGGATCTGGTCCATGTCAGACATCTCGCTGTCCTATGAACACAAAGGCAAACTCTAGTTAATATTAAACGGCCAGTTTAGAATTAGAGCGTTACAAATGAACACGTTACTCACAAATAAAATAGAAACACAGTGTGTATTTTAAATGTGTTCTAGACACTCTAGTACAGAACAGAAAAAGTGGCTTAAAATATTTTATTTTATTCATATAAGATTTCGGTCGTGACATTGGACTAATGTTAAAACAAACAAGAGTATGATTTCACTTTCAGACTTCAAATGTTAAACTCAAGCCTTAAATACACACACATATATAGTTTTAAAAATTAAAATTGAAGTAACAAAAATTTCAATTTAAATATCACCTATTATGAACTAGTCTAAATTTAACCAAATGATATTACCTTTAACACTGCTAATTTGCTAACGTTACCGATTACAAAGGACAACTTACCATCGCTTTAGCCGCCTTCTAGATGGTCTTCCAACAGATTTCGAGTTATATAATTCCTGTAATATTTTTGAGTAAATGGCGGGGTGATACAACCAGCCAAAGATATCAGGAATTGTTGCAATTAGCTAATATGCTAAGTTATGCTATTGGAAGCTAACAGCGTCGGTCCAGCTCTATTTTGTTTAGGCAAAGGGTTGTTTTCAAAATAAAAGCCCCAACTCAGAGCGGAAAGTTCCGGGGGGAGGGGGGGTCTTGAAAGGTAAAAAATTTGATTTGTAAACGAAACCCCCCAGAAAAACAAAAATATAGTTATTACGAAGCACTGTGCTCTGCAGACTATAATTGTTTTGAGTTTAGAAAAGGTAACTGAATTAAATATATTATTTTTATTAAGATCATGTGACCCGGCGCTGCCGCCTCCTGCCAGTCAGTTTAAGATTGAACCCCTACAGTCATTTTTGCTTCAATAACGTAAGATTGGGGGGGGGGGTCTGGGGGTGTGGTGCATATCGTCCTATCAACACCACGCGCATTAGCTAATGAATGATTACAATGAAGCAAAGATCTCCAAGATCAATCTGTGATGAGCGGTGAGATGGATGTCACAGTCAAGGTTGGTGCATTTTTATTAACCAACGTGATTTTTTTTTTATTATTAATCCTACATTTCAACTGCATTATCTTTAATAATTATAAACTTCGCAGAAAGAACTAAAAAAACCCAATTAAAATATCATTTTGTACTATAGTACACTATTGTAACAGTGACTAGTCTATATATCGTGTAATATATACAATTAATTTATACTGCAGAATGTCAATTTCTGCATAATTTTCAGAAAATTAAACATGTATAAGAAAGGTCTTTCTTTCGGGAGAGTATCTTTATCATTGAATGCTTTAATATGGATTAAAAATATATAGGATTCAGAAAAGTGCTTTATGTAAAATTAATTGCATCATTTAGGACTTCTGAACAGAATAAACACAATAAATCTTTATCGTCACTGTTACAAGTTCCAGAAGTGCTTTCAAGTCAGTGCATCGTTCAAATGTATAAACTATTATTAAGTGCTTAAAAAAAACAGTACGAATAAGTATCTGAAACACACACAACATTCTTCCGTTACATACATCAAGTTCTGTCAGTCGCTATGCTGTATTTAATGCTGTTTTTATTATTTCTAATATTCTTATAAAAAATGTTTCATTCGGTCGTAGGTTTTGAAATCTTGAGTTCTTCGTCTCTGTCTGAAGGTAAGCAAAGACCACGCTAATAGGCTGCTGAAATTTATTACCCTCTTTACATCAAAGGTGCCTCCTATCACGTTTGCCAAATGGATAGAGATTAATAATGGATTAATGACTCCAGCACTTTTCGCTCCATCAGTACTTTTTATGCTAGTGTTTGTATTTCAGCAAATGCTGTATTTGATATTTAACACTTACACAAAATAAAAAAATAGCCTTCGCACGTCTGTGAACGTGTCAAACTGGCATTCATTTATCATTAATAATTAACAACCGTCAAAAGCAACAGCACATTGACTTTATTTCACGTGTAGAGTGTTTGATGGCACTTTCAGTCTGCATCTTTATGTTTTCTCCAACCTTCAAAGAATGCGCTAAAAGGAACTTGAACAATGGATTGTGATCATGGGGATCAACACAGCGGACTTTCTCCAAATGGAAAGCCAGGCTTTCATGAAAACGAGACACAAGTTATTTCAACTCAGTCTCAGACTTCAACTGGTATGTGCTTTTTCTGTTCAACTTATGAAAAGCATGTTTCATGTTGTCATGTGGATAAATAATTCAATTGCTTTTAACATCCGACTTTTCTAGGCGAACTTTGCATGTTCTTACCATACTTACGTGGGTTTCTTTCCAGTACTCGGTTTCCCCGACAACAAAAAAACATGCATCAGGTAAATTGGATACTCTAAATTTCCCATGGGATTTTGTGAGAGTTGCTCTGTGATGGACTAATGAAAGATGGTGTACTCCATCTTTCACCCAGTATGCCCTAGCAGAACCCTCTGACTCTGACTGATGAGAGTTATTTTGTTTAAATAATTCTTGCACACTTTCCACAAAAGATCATGTCAATATACAGGGGTGCACAAACATTTGGATACCAATGTAGATCCTCATTCTAAAAAGACTGAGATTTTATAGTTAATTTTTTTATTTACCTATCCAAATAATAAAACTCAGATATTTCAGTCGGGTGTATAAAAGCAAACACCTACTTTAGTAAAAGAATGGGCCACTCTCAGAAGCTCAGTAAATTCCAACATGGAACTGTCATACAGTGCAACCTGTGTTACGACTTATTCAGCCCTGTAAACCCTCACTAACAAATAGACTCCAGTCACTCAGTGGCTATTTAAAAATTGCAAATGAATGACAGTTTATGCCATAAATGGTTGGTTGTGTAAAATTAGAGAACTTGGTGACTGAGGTAAATGGTTCACAGAGTCTGCACTTAAAACAATGAATTTGGCACTTCATGGAATTGAAACATGGGTTTATGCATCTGATTAAATCATGTTAATTCACAAATTTGTTTGTTTTTTGTTTACTGAGTGTACAAATTCTGTGGCCTTCAGAACAGTGTAGAGAGACCTTTATTGGTTTCCATAGCAGAAGTGATGCCATATATCAGAAAGTGCAACGCAAACATCTAATACAGTGGCATGAAGCACCCCACACTTGGACTTGAGAGCAGTGGAGATGTCTATTCTGTAGTGACACTTCCCCATCTGGCAATCTGATCAATTCTCCTTGGTTTGGTTTCAGCATGACTGCACAGAAGTGTACATAGTAAGGTCCAGAAAGACATGTTTTGGACTTGATTGGACTTCACTCTCCGAACTTCAGACAGTGCACCTTAATGCAGAGCAACCCTGCAAGCGAGGTCTTCTCGTCTCATATCTTAATCTCAGGAATACATGAATAAATTTACTTCTCCCGAGAAGAGTTGACGCTTTTATGGCTGCAAACAGTGAGTTTGCAACATATTTTGGGCCTTTATGGCTTAATTTGATCTGATGATGAAAACAAATGTGAAGCAAATGGGATGGAGGCGAATAAATGATCCTCCAGATAGGGATTCAAACAATGTTGTATATGTGTGAAGCTCGCTAAACCACTGGAGCAGTAACACATGCCAGTAGTACCCCTATCTGCAGACTGCAGATGGAATAAGCCACGCCCACTGAACGTCAAATTGTGATGTTGCTTGCATGTTAAACAGGGTTAGGCTAAGGGTTGGGGTACCAGAGTACAACCAATGAGATGACAGGTGGGCGGGGCTGCATGTTCAGTGGGTGGGGCTTAACCTGTCTGTAGGGACATCTCGACGCATGGGTGAAAACCTTTAGAAATACAATGAAAGTCAATGTAATTAAACATCTGAAACCAGAACTTTGTAAAACTAGAATTTTTAAGTTTGAAATTATCCTAATCAGCATGTCACCACCATGGACATGTGATGTCATAACAAATTACATAATAGTTGTCTTGATTTTTTCATCTTTGACTTGTTTCTAAATGGGAAGAGCTTCTTAATTCACTAGAAGTCCAAAGATATCTGAGAAGGGCAGATAAAGCATTTGCTCTTTAACTTTAAAGAGATGTCCATGTGTTTGTCCTATTTTAATCATTTATTTTTTGTTGAATTGGTGTTTTTTGAGCTCTTTTGTTCTGTAGGTGCCTAGACTTTTGTATTTTTTTTTTTATTCTGAAATATAAGGATAGAGATGTCCGATGTTCTCCAAAGCGTATAATTATTGCCAGATCCTCTTGGCAAAAGAGCAACTCCTTTATTTGGATTACAGAGCCCTCTGGAAAAAAAGACAAGGAATCCAGAAAAACATCTGCGACGGAAAGAGATCTTTCTCCAGAAGATGTGGGGATTGGTGGAATTTCTCGTGTCGGCAAACTAGTACCACTAGCATTTGGTAAAGCGGTATCCTTCATTACATTAATTCTTTAATCAGCCATCTTCAAATTATTTCATATCCTCTTTTTGTAATAGACGTGAACGTTAAAGAGGTCCAAATGGAACCCCAGGGGGAAGTCAAGCATGACTTGAGCGAGGCATTCCCTGTTTGTGTTCAACTACCTGGAAAGTCTCATATTGGCACTTATAAAACAACACAGAGTCATCGTAAAATCAGCCACTCCTCCACATCCACAATCAGAAGTGCCCTGAGTATGAAAGCCCCTGCTGAAGGTGAGTCCAGTGACGCCTCCAATGAGATCTGGCTCAGGGCCAAGATGTTCTCCAATAGCTTTCAATGTTGTATTGTATGATCGCGACCACACTGATGAAGATGGAGACTAAAAGGGTTTGATTGGTATCTTAAGTGATGAAACTCAGAGAGTAGTTTGATGAACGAGATCGTCAGCAAAGCAGCTTAACTTGTGGTTAAGACATCGATGATAAGTCTGTACTGCGGCCATTAAAGGAACAATAAATGTTCAATCGACAGCACTTGTGGTGTAATGTTCAAAGCCACAGGAATTTATCTCAGACTGAACACATTTTAGGAAATGCATGTGACCCAAGTTGTATTAAAATATCACATTTCAAGTTTCTCTTTAATGCAGAACAAATAACTAAATATTCGATTATGTGGAAGTCCTAAATATTCACACTATTAATCATGCAAATAAGTTCTTTAATAACAATTCCTTTTATTTCGGGTGTATAACTAGTCACTCACTGAGTTAAAACACATAATTATAAGAAACCTTGCCTGACCAGAAATGGTTTAAAAGTGCTTAGTTGTGGTAGCTCTGAAAGCACTGGAGAAATCAAAGTGCCACCTGAATTGTCCAAATGAGATTTTGCGCTAGAGTGAGAAAACACACTCACTGGCCACTTTATTAGGCATACCTGTTCATCGACTTATTGACGCAAATTTCTAATCAGCCAATCACACGGCAGCAACGCAATGCTCTTAGGCATGTAGACACGGTCAAGACAATCTGCTGCTGTTCAAACCGAGCTGATCTACTGGGATTTTTATACACAACCATCTATAGGGTTTCCAGAGAATGTGAGGGACAGTTATGTCGGTGCAAATGCCGTGTTGAAGCCAGAGGAGAATGGTCAGACTGGTCCAAGCTAATAGAAAGCCAAAAGCAACTAAAAAAAAAAGCATCTCTGAATCCAGCACGTTGGTCGGATGGTAGGGTCAGAAATGAGCGTCAACAAAATGAAAGTGTGAAGGTGGTGGTGGTGTAATGGTGTGGGGGGTATTTTCTTGGCTCACTTTGGGCCCATCACTACCAAGCAAGCATCGTGTAAATGTTGCTGACCACCTCCATCCGTTTATAACCGTAGTGCTCTGATGGCTACTTCCTGCAGGATAACACATATAAAGTGAGAATCATCGCAGACTCTTTTCTTGAACGTGACAATGAGTTCACTGTACTCAATACAGATAGAGTTCATCCTGCAGGCTTTGTTGATCTTTGAGCCATAGAAGTGATAAGAACATTATACTGTAACAAATGCCTTTGCTTCAACCGGGAAATAAACCTATTTTATGATGCCTGTGTTCCATTTGTCAATAAATGTTTAAAGACTCGACATAATATAAAAAAAACTCTTCCGACCGCTCCTAATCCAAAACAGATTTCATAATCACATTTCAGATGTTTAACAGTTTCATCTTCTCTCTTTGTGTTATCAGACTTGTGCGCATCAGTGCTGCTGGCGTGTCTCTTCTGTCGAGTCTGGGACTGTGTGCTGGTGCTGGCGGATGGATGTCAGTTCTGCATGACGTCCCTCTGCTCCTGCTTGTGCTCAGGGATGTGCTGCTGTGAGCCTTCTCCATGGTCGTGTCTGGAGGACGTGCTGCTGGTCTGCTCTGGCTGCAGCTGTCATGAGTGTGTGGAGGCCTGCGGCTGCAGCTGGGGTGCAGAGAGTGCACTTGACTGCTCCTTCTGCGACCTCTGCCTGCAGACCAGCGAGTGTCTGGAGCTGGGGATGGAGCTTTCGCAGTTGCTTTTCCACTAGACGACACGCTGATCATGACTTTCAGATTATCGCTGGAATGAAATGGGCTAATTTTGTCCTCAAGCATTTGGCTGTGATGCTGCACGGCTGCTTTTTTGAACCTCTGCATTAAAAATGCACATCGCCTCAACCCTTAATGATGAATGTTTACAATGGTAACTTTATTGAAAACTGTAGGTTTTTGAAAAAAAGTTTATTTCATTATTAAGTAACACATGTATGTACAAGTACAATCCTTTAGTTTCTTATTATTTGTAAAGCCAGGCTTTTTAGATTTAAATGAATAACATTCAAGGCACAATCATACTACCTTCATGCAACCATCAGGGTCATGTGACATGCTGAAATCTTGCAGCACCAATAGCGCTGATTATATACCACTGTTGACCCCTCCTCTTTTGCCCATAAACAGTCATTCCTGTTTGAAATCTCTATTGGTCAAAAATGTATATTATTGATTATAATTGTAGAATTCGACAGTAACTTAGACAGATACTGCACTGTGTTCCTGCTGGACCTCTACCTCTTATACAGCAGTAGACATCAGACTTCAGTCGGTGCGAGTCCTACCTCATGGTCAGGTCTTCCAGAGTGGAGTGGAGTGGAGTGGAGTGGAGAGGTGTCCAAGACTAATAAGATACTCACCAGAATTCGGCAAGTTTCAGTTCTTGGTCTTATTCTCTTTCCCTGAGTACCATTATTTACCAACATTAATTCACGTACCACTGCCATAATGATGACACTCAACTTGAACATTTTTCACTGCAAACTCAATCTCAAGACTGACCTCTTGTACCTCAGAAAGGCAAAAACTACGCTGCTGGTTGTTTGTTCAGCTGGAATCCTCAACAATCACTCAGTCTGCATTAGTGCCGAACCTGGGAGTGGTTTTTCATCATGCAGTCACATCGATTAGACAGTGTGATCAAAACACGACAAAGATTGGAGCATTCCGCTTGAATTCAGCACTGGATTTCTGCATTGCTTTTCTTGCTGGACCTTCTACAGGAACTCTGTTCCTCAGCTGGCTTTCAAGGATTCTATGTCTTCCCTTCATCTACCTTCACTGGCTCCTTGAATATCACAGCATATGCAACCTCCTCCCTTCAAAAGGCCTTTAATCCTATATCCTAGAGTATTTAATTGCCTGCAGCCAATGAGAGCAACACACCCAGGGCCATCCTTTGTGACAACAATCAACTGTAAGTGATAAAATGGATAAGAGGATAAAAATGTCTTGTTAGATTTGTTAATATTTTTCAGATGAAAGTTGAGAAAATAGATTAATGCATTGTTTTTCCAACAATAAAAATCCCAATATTCACACAATTTTTCCACATCTGTTTATTCTAGCATCAGATTTTGCAACGATAAGTTATAAGCTTTGAAAAATACATAATACAAAAAAGTACACCACATTCCCTTTTATTTAGTCCAGATCTAATGAAGGCATCACACACCAGCGGTGAAGAAAAATCTGGCTATTTAGTTTGCATATATATCCTCAGCAGACAAGACAATGTATGATGGCTGAGTTTTAAAACATTAATTACGTGAATCAGTGCGCTTTGGCAGAGCTGAAGACAAAAATATTGCATAATCATGACATTCCAGAATTATGAACCATTTTTAGGTTTTCAATGACCTGTTTTCATGTTATATACAATCATCAATTGCTGCAGTATTAGGCTTTCTTTCACTGGTATAGGTCTTGTATATCTAGCTGCACTTGTTCTGAGGATTTTGATCTACTGGTTCAAAAAGCACTTTAGGCAGAGGTAGCTTATAAAGATGATTTTCTCAAAAGCATGGCTTGATTTGGCTGGTTTCTGTAAACTCATTTAAATCTAAATGAAGCACTTAAAGAAGAACTACCCTTGTTCAAAGCTGGCATAATAATGGGTTTTGTTGATTGGTGCAGAAGCCAATTTGAAAGAATTTGAAATTTTACTACTAATAAGACCTACATGCTGCAACTTAAGATATTTGCATTAAAACAGTGGTTCTCAAAGTGGGGGGCACGCCCGGCAGGGGGAGGGGGCACAGGCCTTGAAGG